>JABBWD010000289.1:0-22733 GCA_016628565.1 Suillus placidus | reverse complement strand
AGAATTTTCAGTTGCGTTATATCAGCGTACCGCGATAAATTCGTCGTACATCAAATGAATTGGCGATTTATAAAAGAAAGTGCTAGCATTGACGGCGGCAGTGAAGTGTTCAACAGCTTCGTTGTAGCGTGAGTCATCCAAGGCAATGTTTCCCAGTTGGACGCGTAGGTAGGCCTGGTGTACGAAGGGCAAGAGAAATCAATAACAGCACATGAACCTGGTGTGATCGAGGGCATGGTACTCACTTCCACGATACGACAAGCAACAGGATCGACATTGGGCGACGCGGCTAGCTCTCCGATGCGAAGCATTGCCTCTTGATGTTCATTTGCATTGAACAACGTAATGGCCTAAAAACCGCAATGAAGCACGGAGTATGTGAGAAAAAAAAATTCTTACCTTGATCAAGAAAAGGAAGTGATCGGTCTTTAAATCTCCGTTCGTGAACATGGATGCGAGGTCAAATGATATCCTTGCAGCCAGAATCTGCTTTTTTCCACAGAGGGCAATGCCTTTAGAGATATGGCCTGTCAGCGATGGCTGAATGCTGATGGACTATGCCATCACCAAAGTTAACTGTTGTAAGGAGGTCATGATGGGTCAGTCAGTCTCACCTGAATTGCATCTTGAAGCGCTTGGTTCCAGTTGCATTTTCGCGCCATTACAAATGCGCGATTGGCATAGGCGGTGTGATCGTTGGTGTCAGTGTCAATATCTAGATCGAACGCCTTTTCAGCGGTAGGCCAGTCTCCAACTATGCATGCGTTGCGGGCTGTCGAGTTCATAGCGAGGACCTGCGTAAATCATGTTCATATTGTGTTAAGAGTCAAAGGTGGGAACATACCTTGAAATCAGAGTAGGCTTGAGCCTTGGCGGAAAAAAGACGCTTAGCTGATGAATGGGCGGGAAAATGAAAACAAATTTACCTGGTGCATCGCCTGGTCCTTCAAGAGGCCATCGTTTGGACCATCCTCTGGCAAAGCGTCCTCGGATGTTGGCCACTCTGAGATCTTTTTATCCACACCTCCACTGAGGATGTGCTTGTCGTCCGCAGAGAACGTGACACAGTTCGCCTCCCCAGAGTGCTTGAATATGGCAATGTTTTCGTTGATCTGAGAGGTCGCCAGAGGCGGACACGGTTATCATGAGATGCGGAGGCAAGGAGAGTGCCGCTAGAATTCAGAGAAATGGCGTGGATATTCTTGAAATGGCCTTTCCAGGGATCACCGACCTGCTGCCAGGTCGATGTATCCCACTCTCGTATGGTGGGATCAGCCCCGTTGCCACCCGAGAGAAGCCGTGAGCCATCGGGCGTCCCACGCGAGTGAGTAGTTGAATCCTCCACCGATCTTCCTTGTCAACTGAGTGGGGAATGGTGGAAATGCGTGCTCGTACTAATAGCTGTTTGAATTGTAATTCTGGTAGATTTGGACATTGTGGTCTGTCGCAATAGCAAGAAGTATTTTACCGTAGTAGTACAGCGAATACCGAACGCAGCGGACATTTCCACCACAACTGAGTGAATATTGCTCCTTCCACGTTGATGTGTCCCATAGCTTCGTGGTGGTGTCAGATGATCCACTGGCCAATGCCCTGGAATCCGAAGAAAAGTCAAGCGAAAATATCCAGCGTTGTGGGCTTTATTGATTGCTTGGCTAAGTGGTTCCCCAGTTTGTCCATGCCAGACGATGAGCTCTCCGCTCTCACTCGCCGCTTGCTATCCATTTCTCATCTGGCGAAACAGCCAATGCCCGCACCCGACTGCGATGCCCCTCCATCTCTTCAACACTATTCCTGTTTTCAAGTCCCACAGACGAAGCATCCCATCATACGAGCCTGTGACCATGCGTTCGCCACGGAGGGCTGCAACTGCGACCACGCGATCCCCGTGTTCTTCGAATGCTCGAATGGGTGTGGTGCTTGGAATGAGTGCCACCATTTTATGGAGCTGCAGCAAAGTTGAGGTGGGCTGTGGTGTGTGGATCGCGGCTTGCTCGAAGTTGCAGAGGTGTGTGTGATGCAGATGGGGCGTTTTACATAAACCTGCTTCATAAAATTAACCTCACTAGATGCCCAAAACATGAGGCTCTTATCATAAGTACCTTGCTTATTATCTTAACGATCTAAACGAATGAGCTTATGCGTCCAAGTCACATCACCGCAACTTTCCAAATCAGTCAACGAGCCCGATCGTAGTTGTTTCAGGGGGTCCACGAGGCAGATAGGAAGACAACATACGGTTCACCTGATTCACCTAATTGGTTATGCCCTCGAATTTTGATATGTGGTTCTCGTGCCATGGATGGCTGAGTTTGTGGTGTTCGAGTCTAATCTCACACATAGAAGCTCTTGACTAAAGGCGGTGAAGCCCGTGTCACAAGAAATACTCGGAATCAGGGGCATCAGACGAGCTCGAGGACGGTTGGTATGGGCCACATGAAATTGGAGGGACAGATGACCTTATCGATTGTTTGGCACTATTGACGTGATGTTTGGTAGCGTATTCAAACGCTACGTCAAACGACCATATATATGCGACCGTTTCATTGAGTAATGATGCATCGATGAGACATTACACATTGAACGAAACCAATGTTTCAATCTTTGACCAGTGCAAAGTGATCAAAGTTCCACGGGAGATACTCGATGATCATCCGAATCGTGCAAGTTCGTCTTGTGATGGGATTTGACGAGTGCGCTGAGTATTGCAGATGGTGTAGAATTGATATATCAGTCTTGGAGGATACAGCAGTGGATTAGTCCACGCAAATTCAACTGCGACCATGACTGCTACTAGTGTTTGTCGTGCCATCCTGATGGGTATGTCAATGCGCTCCAAGCGCCACCGAGGAGGCATCCTCAGTCTCCATGAGACCAGCATGAATAGTAGCACAGGAGCGCCTTGAACCAATGCACGTCTGGGAGCGAACCGATGTCAGATGTGTCGATGTCTTGCAGCACCCCAGGAGCAGCCTGCTGTCCAGACGGATGACAGGTGTTGTCTACTTTCCTGTATTCTGCACTTTGGTCACCCCATTTTAGACACCTCTTAGGTTGATTGTGGCCTATAGAGATTTGTACCTAAGAGGTATGTTTCCGATGGTCTCTCCAATGTTCCATGGTCCTTCCCTATTATGTTTGTGGACCAAAGGAGTATGTATGGTACATAGACCAAAGATGTTTGGGAACATGTCATGGAAAGTACCATAGGGTACTTTGGACCATATATCTAATGGATTTTCCCAATATATAGGAGTGTCTGGGGTCTAGAATCCACCTAAATTTTCAATAGTTTGTGGTAGTTTTTGTTGATTCTGATGGTGAATAGCCTTAGACTACAATGAACCTCTGTGTTATATCTAACATATATAAGCATATAATGGCTAGCTTTGTGGATTCAATTGTGTCTTGCTTAGTTTGGTCTCTCTCTTGCTCTTCACAGGTATGTAAGGGTGACAGAGAGTTTGAAGGGGATTAGGAAAACCAACCCCCTCATCTATATCAAATGCATATGCCTAGTCAAAGGTCATTTGCGATGATACTTACTCAAACAAATCCTGGAGCATTGCAACACCAGAGTTCCCCCCGTCTATATCAAATACATATGCCCACACTTTCATAGTCAAAGGTCATTTGCGATTGCAACACCAGAGTTCCCCCCATCTATATCAAATACATATGCCCACGCTTTCATAGTCAAAGGTCATTTGTGATGATACTAACTCAAACAAATCCTGGAGTATTGCAACACCAGAGTTCCCCCCGTCTATATCAAATACATATGCCCATGCTTTCATAGTCAAAGGTCATTTGTGATGGACCACGAAGACATTATAGCCTCAGTAGGGCGGATAATACACCATATTGGGCGGACCACCGCACCATTATAGGGAGGACCATATGCCATGTGGGGCAGACTGCAATGACATTATAGCCTATGTAGGGCGGACCATATGTCATGTAGGGCAGACCGTAGTGACATTATAGACTGACTAGGGCAGACCGCAAAGACATTATAGCTTAAGTAGGGCAGACCATATGTCATGTAGGGCGGACCACGATGATATTATAGACTGACTAGGGCGGACCACAAAGACATTATAGCCTAAGTAGGGCGGACCATATGTCTTGTAGGGCAGACCGCAGTGACATTATAGACTGACCAGGGCAGACCATACACCATATAGGGCGGACCACAGTGACATTATAGACTGACTAGGGCAGACCGCAAAGACATTATAGCCTAAATAGGGCAGACCATATGTCATGTAGGGCAGACCACAGTGACATTATAGACTGACTAGGGCAGACCGCAAAGACATTATAGCCTAAATAGGGCAGACCATATGTCATGTAGGGCAGACCGCAATGTCATTATAGCCTAGGTAGGGCGGACCATACACCATATAGGGCGGACCACAATGATATTATAGACTGAGTAGGGCAGACCGCAATGACATTATAGCCTAAGTAGGGCAGACCATATGTCATATAGGGCAGACCACAGTGACATTATAGACTGACTAGGGCAGACCACAATGACATTATAGCCTAAGTAGGGCAGACCATATGTCATGTAGGGCAGACCGCAATGTCATTATAGCCTAGGTAGGGCGGACCATACACCATATAGGGCGGACCACAATGATATTATAGACTGAGTAGGGCAGACCGCAATGACATTATAGCCTAAGTAGGGCAGACCATATGTCATATAGGGCAGACCACAGTGACATTATAGACTGACTAGGGCAGACCACAATGACATTATAGCCTAAGTAGGGCAGACCATATGTCATGTAGGGCAGACCACAATGTCATTATAGCCTAGGTAGGGCGGACCATACACCATATAGGGCGGACCACAATGATATTATAGACTGAGTAGGGCAGACCGCAATGACATTATAGACTGACTAGGGCAGACCATACACCATATAGGTCGGACCACAGTGACATTATAGACTGACTAGGGCAGACCGCAAAGACATTATAGCCTACGTAGGGCGGACCGCAATGACATTATAGACTGACTAGGGCAGACCGCAAAGACATGATAGTGGGTGATAAACCGGGGAGGATGGGGGGCACTCTAGCAAATAGATAGGTGATGAACTGGGTGCTTGTCATGTAGGGCGGACCCACGCACAATTATGGGCTACCTAGGGAGGGCCATATGTGATGTAGGCAGACCACAATGGGACGGGGGGTGCCATAGCAAATAGATGGGTGATGAACCGGGCGCTCTAGGAAATAGATTGGTTTTGAATCAGGTGCACAACCATTGTTCTTCTCGTCCTGCATTGCAAGAGAGCGCTGGCAGGTGCACCATGGGACAGGAGGGTGAAGAGAACATACCTGCATCTGGTTCATGTTCACAAAAATGTCCTGCCCTTGAGTCGGCCATGTCCCTACCTTCGAAACAACCTCACATCACTGGTATCATTCATGCTCAATGTCTATGATTAATAGAGCCTATTGTACAATGTTTTGTAACATGTCTTGTCATTGCACAATTTACACAATGTGTTTTGATAAATTAACTGCCTAAGCTTCCGTATATGGAAATATTTGTGTTACAGTCACGCTGTGACAGGGGGCCGGAAGCTAAGGTGGGCCGGAAGCTAAGGTAAATGTCATGAGTTTTATTTTTGCACAACTCAGATACAATAGAACAGAGGATGTGACAGAGAATATATTATTAAACAATACACTGCAGAATGTTCTAAATGTTGCGCCGCTTGTGTAATGATTTTATGGGGGAAGAAGGCATGAAGTCATCACCAATGTCATCCAAGTCATCCAAGTCATCCGTGAACTCCGCATTCTGACCATACCTATATTCATCCGCTAACGCAATCTCCTCGATAGCATCCATCAGCTCCTCATCTTCAATTTCGCCATACTCCAGGTCACTCTCACAATCACCCTCTCTGTCTCCTTCCGAACTCTCGTCATCATCCTCACCCCGAAACGACGATCGCGCCTGATTATAAGCGGCTTGAACCAAAGCTTCGTCAGAGGGTCCCCAATTCGCAGTCGTTGGCCACGCGCACGGAATATTTTGAACCTTCTTCTTCCAGATGACGCAGATGTCGACAAGTTCATCTGCGCGAGATCGAAGGTGGAAAGACATCACTGGATCTGCGACTGTGAAGTAATTAGATACTGTTGATGAAATTGTACGCTGACGCACCTGCTGTATGCAAGGCAGTTTGCATACTGTCCCACTCTGCTAACATCCACTCTTGAATGACGGCCCTCTCCCGCATCAGTCGAGCCTCCTCCTCATTGCACCGATCAACTTCAAGTTGCAACCGGATACCATTCCTGACCATGTCATCCGATAGCCACGCTGGAGGGTTCAAAGTGTCGTCATCCAGCCCAACGTCTTGCCAGATGTCATCATCAATGTCGAGCTGAAAGACGCCGTCACGCGGGATGATATGAGGGGGAACGGCAGAAGGGGGTGCTCGTCGCCGTTGTATAAGAGACCGTAGTTGAGAACACAAACTGTTGTAGGTAGTAATTAATTTGAGGATGCCAGGCTCTCGGCATTTGATTGAGTGTTGCGTATTCGCGTGAAGCTTACGCTCAGCTGGAAAATTCTGAGATGTATCAGTGTAGTCAAACTATCAACGCACCATTGACTGTGGCTCTGTACGATCTCTCAAGTCTCTCCAATTTGAACTTTCGTTGATGAAGGCGATCACGGATGCGAGTCTTGATTGCGAGCGCATTCAAGCGAACTGTAAGGTAAGTATCCTTCTTCATCTTCTCCAGGTTGACCTTGTCCTCCGTTCCAAGTGCCGCTCGACGACGTCGGAGAGTGTCAGCGGTTTTTTTATACTGAGAGCACGCATCTACTAGCTGCAGATTGACTTCCCCAATGTTAGGGACACGGACGCCGAGGAGTTGCATCTCGAGTTCGTGTATGGAGGCCTCCTGAGCTTGTAGTGTCTTCTCTAGTGCTAGGATAATAGTGATCACCTCCGCTGCCTTGTTTCTAGATTGTCCTACATGGCGTTCAGTCAAGCAGTAGGCACACTTAGCTATCTACATACGTGGTGTGGGTCGCATCTGATGATCAACCTGGGCCTTCCACTCTACACGGAGCGCATTCTCGTCCAACTCCAAGGCGTGCAAACGGTCCAGCGCATCATGCTTCTTCGATTGACAGTGAATCCAACGTCGATGGAGCCAGTGTCCAAATCCTTGCAACGATTTCGAGTCTAAGTGGCGAATTTGAGTATTGAGGACAAAAAGTCGCTGATTAAACTTCGCCGAAGAGTGAGATAAATAGACGGATTAGAAAAAAGAATATGCACCCCTGAAACACGCAAGGAAGGGATGAGAGGCTTGAGGAAACTCCATAACCGCTCGCATCCCTCACCATCAGACAAGCCAAATCCCTCGCGCTTCCTAGGGTGGTAAACAATCTGACACGCCCACTGGTGACCATAGGCATGGAACACAGCTACAGCAAATGCGATGCGAGATAGAATGGAATCGTCCATGAAGTTCCACTTGCGACAGCTCCGTTCGAGCTGGCATCCGATGTCGTACAAGAGCCCAATGGTCATCTGAGGAGGGATATGTTTGAACAATCGGTCCAAGAGAGCAAGCGCATAATGATAATGCTGCTTTTCTCCTGCAGATGTCAGGTTCGCGATCCATAGGACACGGTCATGCCTACAAACCAGTGCCATGAGGCCAGTATCGGTAAAGAAACGAGTACTTGCCTTCTCCCGCTTTTCGTCTGCAGCAATGAAGGAGTCGCCACATCCGTTCAAGACAGATACTGGTATGCGCATGCCCTCCTCATAGCCATCTTCATCAGGTTCTGCCCTCGAGGTCCTTGCTTGCCGTCTGTCTCTGCGACACCTTTCAACAAAATCTTCCATTGCTTTCACATCGTCCGTCGGTAGAAAGAAGGATGGTGTCGGGTTGGGAGGATCGCTACCAGCAGCACCACGAGGATTTGCAGAGCGTTTCTGTGTGAAGCACGCGTCAATGCAAAAGATGACGTCTGGCCTATAAATGATTAATTGTTGTAGTAGCATAGTAAAAAATAACCCACATAGGAAGAGAATCTCTTGCTCCGTTTCGCCAATTGTTCCCTCCGAAACAGAGTGGGCACCGCGAGCGGAGATAATCACTAGGTTGGTCCACGCGAGCACCATCTGTCCGGGAACCAACCACGAGGGTAGAGATATGATTCTGAGCCAATACGGTCAAAACCTGGTACCAGTGGAACGCATTGCTGAAGCGACGCCGTAAGCTATTCTGTAGGAAGGTTAAGCATGGATATGCAACCACGAGAACAGAAATTTCTACCTTCAGCCTCAGCTTATATTTCATTCCGTCCAGAAAGGTCTCCAGTGCATCACACCACGCCGTTTGGTTGGGGGACTGACGAAGAAAAAGAAGGCGGACGAACTCGAGAAGTCGTAAGTCCACTGCCAGGGAGGGTGCCAAGGGCGCGCATGGAAAAAGCCTGCGATGAAGAAGCTGAAGTGGGGCAGGTGAACAAGGGCAGGCGATGATGGTGATTTCCTCGAAAGCTATAATGTACATCAGATTAATGTTAGAAGAGAAAAAAATGATAACATACCATCAAAAAACACGCATGCAACTTTGATGTTGCGAGTTCTGCACCCAGTACCGCACTCTCCATCAGTCTGATGACGTATCGCTGGCGTGTTGGCATGATGTAGCGATACAGTCTCTTGAATGTATGATAGGTAGGGCACTATCATGGCCGGAATAATATCTTCCGACCATCTTCGCCACTGATTAGCCCTTTTCTGGGAGCTGGTGAGACGACGGGGAGAGGCGTCATTGGAAAAATGCATGGAGTCGCTGAAAGGAAACACAGGTCCATCATCCCTCTGTCCGGGCTCCGTCCTACATATGGACGATGAACGACGCAGCCTTTGCTGTGCTAGACGTTGTCGTCCTGGCAGAACTAAGATGGGTGGTGGGCCAGGAAGATAGAGGTCGAGTTTTGTTGTCTTGCGGGGACGTTTCCATCTATTGACCATCCAAGGTTCGCAAACGATATTGGTCGGCTGATGTATCGACAGAGGTGATGATTGGTGGGTTGTTGCCTTATGTCGTCGAGGTTTTGGACGGCGGACTGCCATTGAGTAATGCCCTAAGACTCGAAGTCAACAAGGCAGGAAACAGTGACACGAAGTCAACCAGGGGAACTCAGCCCACAGACGCGTAGTCTGGGGAAGTGTGATTGTAGTGACCGGTGGTGGCGGACGTAGATGGACGAAGTAGGATCACTAGTGAAAAATCAAAACAATCGCATTGGGCTGAAAAATCACAAAGCACTACACCAAAATACTATGGGATCGTTCAATGGCGCTTAAGGATAGAGCCAAGTCGAAGATCTTGAAAGCAGATCGAGTCTGATTTGGATGCGGATACACTGCGCTAAGTTTGTTGATGAGTGTGTTGTAGTTCGGATCTTCGCGTGGTTATACTACGTTGTTCCAGAAGAAAGGGTGAGCCTTGCTGTCATAGCATAGGTATGCGAAGAACACGAAGTGAACTCACCGCCCCGCCATCGTGATGAGTCTCTTGCTCAATGTCTGAAACATGCACACAGTGAGTACGTATCTTGATCTCGTAAAGCCGAAGCTCATAAATCCAAAGAGAGGAAAATAACCGATGCAGATCGTAATGCCGGAGTAAGATCATAGTCCGCTGATGGTTACCATACAAAACTGAATAATGGAGCACACTACACAGGAATGTCCAATTCAACTAAAAGGAACACAACTGCATGAATTTGATTCTAAGGTAACGAGAATGGACAACAGAAAATACGTCAGGACAAGTATGGAATCATGATTGCATGGGAAGCGAATGGGGTATGATTGGGGGCCTGCCGAAATGATCAAAAAATGTCTGGACATAAAACGCCGTCGCCACACGCTTGACTTCCCAAGATTTAGTATCTGTGAAGTTGTCTAATGTCAGCGGGGTTACGAGAAGAGGCGGCACGCCATCCCAGTCACAGAGCAGTCGGCGAAAATTCTCCACGTAAGGAAGACAGCCCTGCAGGGTGTTATCCCACAACCCGTAATGTTCCGACGGAAACGGCTCTGACCACATCACTAGACCAGCGTCGCCCGGGAAGATGCCATGGAGGAGTTGCTCGCGACCAGCTGGATCATCTCTCCATCGTCTCTGTGCCAAGTGACGGTCAAGGTCCCTCAACTCGTATCGAAAGCCGAGTTCAAATAGCTCCCATGTAACCTTCTGGGCTAGAAGTGCGGAAGGATTAGTAAGACTGGCGACAGAGAATTGTTCACCCCGAAATTCCACAACTCCATCTGGGGAAAATACATCGCCCTGAGATTCTAGCACATCATCGCCGAACAACTCCCGCATCACCTGCTTCCGCTTATTGGTGGCCGTAAGACCCTTTCTGTCGGGATCTTTCTCCCTATGAGATTGTGGCTGGGCAGAAGGCACACTACCAAGGAAGTCGCGCCATAGTTGAGGAGT
The DNA here is from genome assembly GCA_016628565.1 of Suillus placidus. Lineage (NCBI taxonomy): Eukaryota > Fungi > Basidiomycota > Agaricomycetes > Boletales > Suillaceae > Suillus > Suillus placidus. Next base: position 12,209 of record JABBWD010000289.1, on the reverse strand, counting down.
GGGGTAAGTGCGTGGAGGATCATGGTCGACTCGGCCTACCCACAGCGCACGACATGCAAGCCAATTGACAAGATATACTTGCAGACGTTCAGCCAGTTTGGGGCCGATAAGAAGAGCAGGCTCGGGGAATCTATACCCCCGATCAATAATGTAGGGTGTGTGAATGCGAGACTGGTCTTTAATTGCAATTTTCATCGCGGCTTCCCAATGAAGGTTCGGCGGCGGAAGGTAGGGAGTGTCAGGATCTTGCCACTTGTTCCTTGATTCGCGTGACGGAGCAGGACGTGCAGGGCGAGCTTCAATAGAGTCTACAATGATGAGTATCCAACGTGCACAAAAGAAAGAGAAGCTTACATGGCTGGTGTGTTGGCCTACTCTTCTGTCGAGATGGCGCCTTGCCAAGACTAGATACCTTGGGACCGGGATTCGAGCTGGACGATGGTTGAGGTATGGCTGCCTCAGGGTCTAGGTGTGTTGTGCCTGCATATAGGTGGCGAATGTGCACATGACGCTCACGACCACCGGGACCGTGGTGTATCACTTCGAATGGGCGAACTTTCCTGCCCTCCGCGTACATGCCAATGATGATGTGATCCGGACGGGTAAGCAAAACAGGTTCGACAACCGTCATGCTCGGGGGAATGTACACGCTTGCACGAACATACCACACAGGGACACCAGCGCAGAACAATTTCTCGCATACGTCGCTACTCTGCACGAAAGCGCCCATCCATTCACCCCGAACATTATGACGAAGGCCTGAAGTAGTGAGTGGTTGAGCTATAAGTGTCCAGTCGAAGTAAGAGTAGATATTGAGAAAGAGACGCTGAGCATCGGTGACGAAAATGAGAAGATCACGAAAAGTGAGGGGGTGCGATTTCAAGCGTGCGACAGCGTGTCGGAGGGACAACAGGCGGCCGTATATAACTTGGCCTCTGTCTGGATGGACCTTTCTATAATCACGGAGTCGTTGTTCCGCCAGTTTGAAGAGGGATTGCAGGCCATCGACCTTATCCGACGCCAGTGTGCCCACAGGAAATGAATTCCCGGGAATAGGCTTAAGGTCATCTGGGGTAGGAGTGAACCAAGCCCAGTGGAGCGGGTGAGGACACGGAAATGACTCCTTTCGAGGTATGCAAGCGGCATGGCAAAAGGTATCGTCGTATGCCTGAGGCCATTGGAAGCAGTCAATCACGCCAAATCGACCATCTGCACGGGCTTGTAAGACTTCTGCATCAAAGTGATGAAATTCTGGAACAAAATGCATGTTGGGAGTCGTGATGACCAGATTGCCCTGGACGGCAATGGCGCGAGCGTCGAAAGCTTGTAACCAAGCTGTTGGAAACTTTGGCGTCAGCGCATGAAAGACAGACAGAGAAACACATACCGTCTGAGATGACGGTATTCGCTTTGAACAATGTCAGAGCATTGGGCATGATGTGTACTAGAAATCTTAAGCACGCAACACAAAGAACAGGCGAAAAAGTATACATACCTTGTGTCTGATTGCGGAATATAATCGTGGGAGTTCGAGTCGCTGACCATGAAGGAGCAAGAACACCAGGATAAGGATGTGAGAGGAAATCAGTAAAAGTAAATGAGAGACAAGTATATACCTTACCAGCTGTAAGACGCTCAATGTAAAGGTCAAAGAAAATACGAGCAGTGCAGATCGATTCCAGTTGGAAAGCACTCCCGAGGAAGATCTTCAACCCTACTGGTGCAGCAACAGGTGAGCAGCCAGGGCGATCCTCCAGACACGTAGTCTAGGAGCGTTGGACCAGCGACGCGTAGTCAACTGATCACTTGAAGTGAATGGCACGAAGCCAGTTCAGATGGGTAGAAGTCGGAGTCGAGGGGAACCTGGGGGGACGAGAGACACAGCGATGAGAATGAAGATAGAGGAAAGGCGACTGACAGCGAAAGGTAGTTAGTAACAAAAGAGAATATCACCAAGTGGGAAAATCCCAAATGAAGTTCCGACTAAACATGAGCGGCAAGTTCAATTGTGGGAAAGTCCCATATCCAAGTCTTTCCACTTACTCAATCCATCGTCTCATTCATCCTTCGTCGTCTCAATCGTCCTCCACCCATCATCTTACCACCCTTATCCTTCGCCCCGAAAAATGTTCTACCTCCCTGGATGTCCTGGCTCCACGTTTTTTGAATTGGCTTCGTGCCATTCGCATCCTGATCCATTGACTTCGTGTCTTTGATCAATCACTCCTAGACTGCGTGTCTGGAGGATCGCCCTGGCTGCTCACCCGTTGCTGCACCAGTAGGGTTGAAGATCTTCCTCGGGAGTTCCATACATTTTCTATCCGCTCGGTCGTGCTTGGACCTTCATATTGAGCACTCTAAGTTGAGTGCACATACATTTTTATTCCTCCACGCCTTCTTCTGATTTCCTTAATGTCTTTTCAGGTCTCGTTTGGCTCATGCCACACTTTCTGGTGCGTCGTTCGTCTCCTTCAGTTGAGTGCACTCGTCTGTCTTTTTATCTGCTTCCTCTGATTTTCATTCAAGTCTTTTCGGGTCTCGTTTGCCTCATGCCTCCCTTCGACGTCCGTCTCCTTCAGTTTCAGTGCACGGTGGTCTTGGGGCAGTCTAGTTCCTTCGCCGCAACACTTAATTTTTGTTTTCATCGGTCAGTGTCGTTCTCTATCCCTCAATGCGTCCATTCCATCCATAAATGTAAACTTGTATAGCAGGCTTCAAGCACAAATCACTGCTGATGGTACTCGCCTCATGTGGCTTATATCGTCTTCTCTTCAGGACCTTTCAACTTGGAGCGTAATTGGATCAGAATGGTAAGTCTACCGCACGTTCTACAGTATGCATTCGTACTTATCCCTGAATGCATCCATTCCATCCATAACTATAAACTTGTATAGCAGGCTTCAAGCACAAATCACCACTGATGGTACTCGCCTCTTGTGGCTTACATCGTCTTCTCTTGAACTTTTAACTTGGAGCGTAATTGGATCAGAATGGTAAGTCTACCGCACGTTCTACAGTATGCATTCGTACTTATCCCTGAATGCGTCCATTCCATCCATAACTATAAACTTGTATAGCAGGCTTCAAGCACAAATCACTGCTGATGGTACTCGCCTCATGTGGCACAGCGTGAGCGTATCAAAAAGGTCGGTCTACTGCACGTTCTAGAGTAGGGTCTAGTGGTCATACCTATCACACAGATCTTCTCACCAACCTCCGTGCTCTCTGCCCTGTCATTACCATTAATTTGGTTCCATTTCGTTAATTTAACACATCTCCTGAGTGATCGGTGGCACCAATTTTGTTCGGCTGTCAGGCGAGTTATATTGTAACTTTATTTCTTTATGACTGTTGATCTTGATTATTTGGACAACCAGTGCCAAGCGAATAGAATACTTCCTTAGGAATTCATCACACTAACCGCCTTAGGGTCTTCTCATTGTATATATAATGCTCTCCGATCTATTGGTACTCTCTCAATTTCTAGTTTTATATCTGCTCTTACAATCTGAAATCTTCTTTCGCATATTCTCACCTGACTTCGTGTCGGTGAAATAAAATTGTAGAGAGACTTCGTGTTTCTTTCAACATATCTTCTTCGTATCTTCGTGACCACGAGGAACAGTCCCAAATATGCCTCTTACTACCCGCTCTGGGCGCCAGCCAAAAGCACCACTTCGAGCCGATCATGTTTCCACCCATACGTCTGATGGCAACCAAGCACGTTCCCGCCCTGGTCCGAAGTCGGTCAATGCCAATGTAAGGCTATAGGTGTCATTTTGCTATGTACTGACTCGATGTTAGTTACCTCACCCTCGGCCTAAGCCTTGTGCCTTGGCAAGGTCCGCACGTACTGATCCTATGACATCATCTGCTGAGGAAGAAATTTTCTTTTCCAATTTCGCCAGGCGCTCATTCGTCAGGAACAAGTCCAGTGGCGCGAGTGAGGATCCCGAGGCCCAGTTACCTGACAGTAAGTTCACTGATTCTTACCAAGTTCCACCTTCTGACTACTGCTCATAATTCCGCAGATGGCACAGATAATGAAACACCGCTAGGTGTGTTTTCTTTTTTCGTGTTCAACGTTAAATAACTCTTGTCCCTCAGCTAGTCTCGAGGACGACGGTGCTGTTCTCGACAATGAGAGTGACACAGGTACAGGTATTGTTCACTCATCTGCAGAATAGTTTTCAATGTTAACATGTTATATTGCAGTTCTATCCAATGGTGAATGTAATGATCCTGCAGCGACAAATGAAAGGGAGACAACAGCCGGTAAGTCTTGTTACATTTTTTCTGGTACACAACCAACATATTCTTTTACAGCTCCATCCGACAGTGAAATTGGCAATCCTGCAGCGACAAATGAACCAGATGAGACTGGGGGTGATTTTTTCTTCAAACATCTTATGGTACGCTGCTGATATATTTATCACAGCTCAGTCTGACGGTGAGCACAGCAGTACCGTAGCAACGAACAACCGGGTCAATCCTGCAGGTAGGTTTCGTGTTACATTTTGTATTGAAGTGACTAAACATGTCTCACTACAGTTCCGTCTTTGAATGAAGCGAATGAACGCGATGGTAATGCAGCGGTGAATGAAAGGGGCATGGATGCATGTAAGTTTCGTCATCCAATTCATAGTACATAAACTAAACTGATTTATAAAAGCTCCATCCAACGGTGACAGTGTGATCCAAACAAACGAAGGGGAGAAAACCGCAGGTAGGTTTCATTAAATATTTCGTAATACACCGTTCATATGTTTTTTAACATCGATAGTCACTCGCCCGCGCAGATCCGGTGCTCAAAAGTCGTACATTCTTTCCCACGAGGGGAAATCCTCAGAGAGCTCTGGTTCTGATAGCGACTGGGCTGAAACAGAAGAGAAACGAAAGAAGGCAGAGTGCCATGCAGACCCCATGAGGTCCCCCAGACTGTCTGCAGAGGGACAGCAGAAGGGAATGGCAGAGGCAGAGGCAGATGACCCTGAGGATGATTCCGAGGGCTGCGACGAAGAAGACAAGCTTGAAGATGGGGACGAGACCACACGTAAAGCGGGCAGGCTATCTAAGGAAGCCATTTTGGCAGTACATGATTTTGGGAAGAGGGTCCAGGCGGAAACGACCGAAATTGGCAAACGGTTTGGGAAACATCGGCAGGTCATTCTGACGGAGGCAGGATTAGCGAGGAAAGCAACTCGCAAGGAGTCCATTTGGAATCAGCATCAAGCCTGGTTTAAAACTGTGCTGCACCCGTCCAAAGCAGGTATGTTATTGTGTTGATCGTTGTTCCGATCTGTATTCATACCCTTTCAGCGAGCTTGCAGGCATGGAAAGCCAAGCAAGCTGAGCATTATCATGCCCACTCATACAAGGACCCTAAGAACGCGGCTCTCTGGAAGCAAATCCGAGAGCATTTTGATCACGCGATTGCTACTCCTGACGATCTATCCTCTCGCGAGTCGTGCAGTCTTATGATGGCAGTCCGTGAAATGTTTGCGAAATCGGTGAGTGCTGTTTTGGTGACTAATGTTCATTGGTAACGCGACCTTATGAAGGCTTTGTACTGGCACCGCACATATGGAATTCATGTCGCTGGTATTGTGATCTATCCAGGGGATGAGGAATCTGGCCGCCAGGCATCCGGCTTTTTTGCGGGCTCAGATATTGTGAAGGCCCTCATTGACGCTCAACGAGTAGATGCCAAGCATATGATAGATGAGATCACAACAATCCTTAAGTGGGTTTTTCCTTTCCTCAAAGGCTACATCATCCTAACATACTTGGGATATATTACAGGTACAAGGACTTAGAAGCTGCGCAAGCAGCTGGCAAGAATATTAAATTTCTTCCGCCGCCTGCCCCAGCCCCCAATGCCTCGCTTCTACGCAACGGTAAATCCGACAGGGATAGAAATCGCATGGTTGCACCTGTGGTTATCAGCGAAGCATTCGGTTTGTGTCTCTCACCTGATCCTACTGCCGGTGCTCACATTTCTTTGGTAGCTGATGCTGGTCATGCGCTAAAGACTTCGAATAGCAGGTGGATGACAATGCTTGACGTCCTGTACTCGACAAGGTTATGCATCCATGACTGGCCCGCAGGAGTTCCGCCCCCTGGCCCTGATTTTGACCTCAAATCACTGTCCGCAAGTCAGTTACACGCCCTTGTGGGTCCGTATTTGAGGATCCATCTTGGTGATACGTATGAGGCTGAGTTGGGCCGAGATGAGGATGAGGATGATACCGATGCAGAGAAAGCTAAGATGGCCAAGCGGAAAGGCAAGTCCAAGAAGTCTGATGAGCATCGACGGACAAAGGGTGCTGTTGTGGAGGTGCCTGATGTTCTCTTATCTATCCAGGATTGGAGTCCTCGTGCGTTTTCCAGTATTCGGAACCGCACACCAATTAATATCTTTACACTACAGTTCAGGTGCAGGATCTCATCTCATACACTGGCGAGGTGTACACAATTCCTCTGGTCATTGATACAGATGGTGTCATCTTACGTCGTCTCAAAGATTCAGAAAAATTTATCAAGGACCTCCCTCCCCACGTTACTCGCAAGCAAATAGGCAAGACGATTCGTGATGAGTATCCGACCTCAGATGCAAGTGCAGAGCACTCGTTCCCAGAAGATTCGCATCCTAATTTACGGACCAACTCGAGAGCACACTCATACCAGCAGGTTTTGCGTCCTCGTGTTACGGCTCCACGCGCCAACTCCGGGGCTCCGCGCTCTAATCATGGGGCTACGCGCCCCCCCAACTCTGGGGCTACGCGCTCAAACCAAGGGGCTTCGCGCCCTACTGCTGGGGCTTCGCGCTCCATTGCTGGGGCTTCGCGCTCCCTTGCTGGGGCTTCGCGCTCCGCTGCTGGGGCTTCGCGCCCCAATCAACTTGTCGCTAGGCACACGGACTATGATGATCTCGCTGACTACAATGACCTCCCAGCCGATTACGACAGTCTCCCACCATCATCTCCTTTTTCGCCTGCCACGCCTCGAGGTTCAAATGTAGCCCATGGACGATCCCAGTACAACCGCCTGCGTGAAGACATCCGCCATTCATTCGCCCCCAAGCCAGACATTCGGAAACGACCTCGTGGTGATTATGAAACTATCAGTGAGGCCGACGACATCGAGACTGACATGGTGGATGATAGGCGTCGGGCCAGGACGCACGTACGTAGTCTACATCTTTATTTTATTGTTTCAATCTCACATACCTTTCAAATCGCAGGACAGAACAAGCATGGATCAAAGGCCCACTGTTGGTCATCAGTATGTTGCAATTATATTGTCATTTTTCAGTGCTAATGGATCGCCATTCACTTAGGCGTAAGCCGATTGCTCGTGCTCCATCAATGGCACATTCAGGAGCCGTCCTAAATAACAACACTGCGCGTGTAGCATCTCGTTCGTCAGCGGTACCCTATGCTGATCGCTCGCCTTCACGCCAGCACGGCCGTCGAGTTCCTGTTGAAGCTGAGTATGAATTTGACTCCTACTGATCTTTATAGCATGTACATCATTCTCGCATGTTTTGGTTTCGATCCTTGCTGGGTTGCGACTTACTGCGCTTTGTTTTAACCTCGCTCATTCGTGTTCTGACCAGTCGTTCATCATGTTATGCCCCTTATACATATGCGTATGCCCCCTCATCACTTATGCTTTATGTTTTTTTACTGTCACATGCATACTATGATCAGATACATGATAGACATTGGTGCGAATATTACTATGATTTTCCAGCCGTCGAGGCCTAAAATGTGATAATGATTAGCTAGGAAACTGCATGGGTACGGGTTTCTTTTTTCTCTCATGTGCAGCTGTCTGGTGGTGCCCGCGTGCCCGCACTTGAACCACACCAAAATGTCACATGAGTATAGTGGCTTACAAAAGTACAGAGCAACTTGGTTTCTACATGTTCGAAGTGTGGCCATTCAAATTTGCTAGTCTTTATATGAATTCTCAATGACTTTATTAAGGGTTTTCATACAGATTCTACACCTGCTGCCACACTAATGTAAAGTGCATTGTAGTGCCATCTCCAATAATATATTCTCACTTCATCAAAACATTGTTAAGTAGGCTCTCTTAATCATAGACATTGTATATGGATTATAACAGTGATGTGAGGTCGTTTCGAAGGTAGGGATACGGCTGACTCAAGGGCAGGACATTTTCGTGTGCATGAACCAGATGCAGGTGTGTTCCCTTTATCACACTCCCGTCCCACCTGCCAGTGCTCTTTTGCAATGAGGGACAGGAAGAACAACAGTTGTGCATGCAGTATCTATTTTCTATAGCGCCCAGTTCATCACCCATCTATTTGCTAGAGTGCCCGGTCCCCCTGTCCACCCCGGCTTATCACCCATCTATTTACTAGAGCGCCCGGTTCTTCACCCATCTATTTGCTAGAGCGCCCAGTTCATCACCCATCTGTTTGCTAGAGCACCCCCCGTCCTCCCCGGTTCATAAGCCATTTACTTACTAGAGCGCCTGGTTCATCACCCATCTATTTGCTATGGCACCCCCCGTCTGCCCCGGTTTATCACCCATCTATTTGCTATGGCACCCCCCGTCCTCCCTGGTTTATCACCCATCTATTTTCTAGAGTGCCTGGTTCATCACCCATCTGTTTGCTAGAGCACCCCCCATCCTCCCCGGTTCATAAGCCATCTACTTACTAGAGCGCCTGGTTCGTCACCCATCTATTTGCTATGGCACCCCCCATCTGCCCTGGTTTATCACCCGTCTATTTGCTATGGCACCCCCCGTCCTCCCCGGTTTATCACCCATCTATTTTCTAGAGCGCCTGGTTCATCACCCATCTGTTTGCTAGGGCACCCCCGTCCTCCCCAGTTCATAAGCCATCTACTTACTAGGGCGCCTGGTTCATCACCCATCTATTTGCTATGGCACCCCCCGTCCTGCCCCGGTTTATCACCCACCTGTTTGCTAGGGCACCCCCCATCCCATTGTGTTCTGCCTACATCACATATGGTCCTCCCTAGTCAGTCTATAATGTTACTACGGTCTGCCCTACTTAGGCTATAATGTCATTGTGGTCTGCCCTACTCAGTCTATAATGTCACTGTGGTCCGACCTATATGGTGTATGGTCTGCCCTAGTCAGTCTATAATGTCATTGCGGTCTGCCCTACTTAGGCTATAATGTCATTGCGGTCTGCCCTACTCAGTCTATAATATCATTGTGGTCCGCCCTATATGGTGTATGGTCCGCCCTACCTAGGCTATAATGACATTGCGGTCTGCCCTACTTAGGCTATAATGTCATTGTGGTCTGCCCTATATGACATATGGTCTGCCCTACTCAGTCTATAATATCATTGTGGTCCGCCCTATATGGTGTATGGTCCGCCCTACCTAGGCTATAATAACATTGCGGTCTGCCCTACATAACATATGGTCTGCCCTACTTAGGCTATAATGTCACTGTGGTCTGCCCTACATGACATATGGTCTGCCCTACTTAGGCTATAATGTCATTGCGGTCTGCCCTACTCAGTCTATAATATCATTGTGGTCCGCCCTATATGGTGTATGGTCTGCCCTACAAGACATATGGTCCACCCTACTTCGGCTATAATGTCTTTGTGGTCTGCCCTAGTCAGTCTATAATATCATTGTGGTCCGCCATACATGACATATGGTCTGCCCTACTTAAGCTATAATGTCTTTGCGGTCTGCCCTAGTCAGTCTATAATGTCACTACGGTCTGCCCTACATGACATATGGTCCGCCCTACATAGGCTATAATGTCATTGCGGTCTGCCCCACATGGCATATGGTCCTCCCTATAATGGTGCGGTGGTCCGCCCAATATGGTGTATTATCCGCCCTACTGAGGCTATAATGTCTTCGTGGTCCATCACAAATGACCTTTGACTATGAAAGCGTGGGCATATGTATTTGATATAGACGGGGGGAACTCTGGTGTTGCAATGCTCCAGGATTTGTTTGAGTAAGTATCGTCGCAAATGACCTTTGACTAGGCATATGCATTTGATATAGATGAGGGGGTTGGTGTTCCTAATCCCCTTCAAACTCTCTGTCACCCTTACATACCTGTGAAGAGCAAGAGAGAGACCAAACTGAGCAAGAAACAATTGAATCCACAAAGCTAGCCATTATATCATAATTTATATGCTTATATATGTTAGATATAACACAGAGGTTCATTGTAGTCTAAGGCTATTCACCATCAGAATCAACAAAAAACTACCACAAACTATTGAAAATTTAGGTGGATTCTAGACCCCAGACACTCCTATATATTTGGGAAAATCCATTAGATATATGGTCCAAAGTACCCTATGGTACTTTCCATGACATGTTCCCAAACATCTTTGGTCTATGTACCATACATACTCCTTTGGTCCACAAACATAATAGGGAAGGACCATGGAACATTGGAGAGACCATCGGAAACATACCTCTTAGGTACAAATCTCTATAGGCCACAATCAACCTAAGAGGTGTCTAAAATGGGGTGACCAAAGTGTATTCTGGCAGATTGGCAGCAGCTAGCCACTATAGGGCACACATCAGCAAAAAGCACTGGAAGGTAAGGAAATGCAAGTTAAAGTGACCTTCCGCCATGGCGCGACTTCAATGACTGGTGGCCCATAGTTATGTCTTGGCACGATGAACGAAAGGTGCTGTTGTAGGAACTGCATGATTGGAATGTTCGAGGGGCGAGGCGGAGAACTCATTTCGAACTGTATATGCACTCAGTCATGTATTGCGAGTTTACTAAAATTGAAGACTGACATTATCAAACCGAGTCGCAGCCTGCTGAGAGAGGGGATGGTAGGAGCAATTTAGCAGGGACCTGTAGCTCCATCGTTGAGTCAACAGAGAAAGAACCGGGATAGTTGAACCACCTACATCTAGTGGATTAGGAGGTTGGACACGGGGAACTGCGTTCGTGCGAGAAGAAAAGTGAAGGAGGTTGCTGAGGCGAAGGAAAACGGGTTGTTGCGTGTCTACAGTAGACGGAGGTCTTGTGGGCTAGGCAATACCAGTGGATTTCGACGCAAGGCAGGAGGTCGACGAGTTGCATCGGACTGTAATGAAGGTGATAGATGTCGATGAGTACTGAGTTGTGTAATGAGCAAAATAACAAGGTGCGTACATTTAGTACTAGATCACTGAGGGTTGCCTTTTTACGTGCCGGTAAGAAAATGTTAGCGCACAAATGAGAAACGTACGTGGCAGATGTGTACACTAGCAAGGATGTTGCATACAATGATCGCGGAATAAGTCGTGTAAACTAATTGGCGCAAGTCGGGTGAGAGGACAAGGGTAAAGGGATTCTGAACGTCGAAGGAAGCGAGGACAAGGACAGTACGAATATGTCTAAATATGCTCGATGTCAAAAGAAACACAAGGGAGCACATGGGGCAGTGCCCCATCTTATAGAAAATGTGCTGTGAGTCCGGATATTGGGCGAAATGTGTGAGTATGTGTTCTGTCTCTCTCGAGTGCGCATCTCAACAGATTCTGCCCAATTTGGGCACAGACAGTTTTTATGGATCAATATTCACCACCTGGAATCAAAGACAGCACAGCCTTTTAGTGACGACCATACAAATCTGCGGGATAACCGTCGGTCAATGATGAGAAGGGATACAACCACGACTAAGGATGAATGCAAAAAATAAAACTTCATCAAGCACAAATATGCAGACCATTTATCATCCGTGCTCAAAGCAAGCAATAACTTGGTTGCAATCTGTGACCTGTCATATCACCCCTAAATAAGCTCCGCAGCATTGACTGGCATTTCGACCTTGTGAAATGAATCATCAGCGAAGACAGCATGAAGCAACGACTGAGGGGGCAACGTACAATTTGTGTACTGTAAAATTGTTCTAGGGTGGAGTGAGTGATGAAGGTGATCAATACCAAAAAAATGACATACCGATGTCACGCAGGATGCGCACATCGTCGAGAGTCACGAACTGATGGATTACACATGAGAATATCAAGCGTGTATGATGAAAGACATGACTCTATGCGTTTCAGTGCTGAGTGACCGAAAAGAGAAACAAGAGAGTGAAGTGTATTGAGGGTAGATAAGGACAAAACAGCAAGGTATACGAGGGTTGTTTGGGTGAAAACCCGCAGGGTTTTCTGGCCAGAAACGTTGGCCCATACCTGGGTGCAAAAGGTGAGCTG
>JABBWD010000288.1:0-23000 GCA_016628565.1 Suillus placidus | reverse complement strand
CATCAGCCATGTCCATGTGAAGTCTCGTCGACCCTTGCTGCCTGCCGCCTCGAACGAGGACATCGCATTGTACATCTTGGGTCCTGCAATGAAGCTCAATGAACAGCTGATCTCCATTTGTGGTCATCGTGATGCTTACCCAAATCCGGTGCAACTGTATTGCTGGGGAAATGTGAGGCAATGTTGAGGGTTCCATCCCGACGAACATAATTAGGTACGGGAACAGCCCGACTGAAATCCTCAAAAAGTTCAGGAAATGCAGTCTTGAAATCTGTTGATGGTGGCCAATCCTAGAGATACGCACTAAGCGTGTGTCAGGAGCCACGGTCACGATACACTCACCTTGAGCTTCCAGCACTCCACCCGCCCTTCGTATTTTCCGAACCACGAAAAGAACTCGCCTACCGTCACGCGCTTATTCATATCGCTCTGGCACTCCAAAATGAGGCAGCTCTGAGAGGTGTACTTCTGTACGAAATACTCAGGCGTCCACTGAATCTGGAACTTGGGCAGCAACTCAGTGACAACGATTGGATCTCCTTTAGCCCACAACGGCCGGAAAACTTCCTCCGTAAGCTGCGAATCCGCGATGGTGGTGGTCGGATGTGAAGGAATTTCACTTGATGGAGTAGAATTCGGATCAGCGGACGGTGGCACTACTGGGGCTGATAGCGGTGGCTCGCCGACCTGTGAAATAGACGATGCGGTTACCGGCGCCGATTCCGAATGGGACGCCGTCTTGTGATAGGCCGTGTTGAGGAGCAGAGGAAATTGACGGCTGTGGCGCTGATGCTGATGCCTCGCCACCGATCTGCGAATCTGAAACCTGGGCAGAACAGAGTACCCCCGTTTGCCTGTGCTTGTTCCACCTGCAGCAATGAATCTATTGGTCTGGCGTCAGGGAGTGTATCGTTATCTGGCTCCTGAAGCATAGCTTGCATATCCTTAATTGCCTGTGCAAGCTCGGCCTTACAAAAGCGCGACATCGGTGAAAAATCCTTCGCGTGATGCTCATTCCGCCGCGTGCAAGACAAGAAAAATGGGTTGCTATGAGCGTGTTTTTCTCGGCGCGCCTGGAGAGCAGCGATCTCAGCCTGGCTTGCACCAGGTTTATCTTCGGTGAGATCTTTCACTTGTTCAAAACATTCTGCACAGGCTTCCCTGCCACATAATCGGCACAATCCAACTGCTAGAGAAATCGAGGTCATGCAGGTATCTGTGATTAAATATTATTATGCAAACACGAAAAATAAAAGGCGCGATGACACTGACCACAAGTGGCGCGCACTTCGCTTTCTCGAGGTCCTTCCGGATGATCTCTGGAATAGTTCAAGTGTTGCAGCTCTCGAAGAAGCGTTGGGAGAAGAGCCTGAGCTATTGTCCTCTAATTACTCAAATGGTCAGACTCGATATTTTGTCAAAACTCAGAACAGACTATTTCTCACTTTCGTTCGCCGTATATGCGTGTGCGTCAACGAGACATTCCAGCTCACGGGAAAATTCATGCTTGGAGCATCAGCTCGCTGGTTCTCAACGAAGCTGACACCAACAATATTTCTCTGATTGTCTTTCAAGAAAAATCGTATGCCTTGGAATCTGCATGTGTCACCAGCCCAGCGACGTGTGCACGACACACAACGTGGGAACTGTTCAGATCTATATCGATTTGACATGCACCGAGCGAATTGTAATTCGGGGTGCAGCTGAGCAGCGTCGGTATTTTGTCCATCGCCCGTCACAATGCGCATGGGAGCTTTTGAACGTCAAAATTATTGGGTGTGGGCGAAAATAACGGCTTACCTTCTGCTGTTTGCTCTTTGCCCTTGTCGGTAGGGGGTGGCGCATAAGAAACAGTCGGCATCAACTGGGCTTCAGGGTAGTTAGCAACCGTAGTTTCACGCATGCATCAACTGACCATTTTGGGCTGCAATCTGTGCAGCTTCGCTGCGCTTCTTAGCGTTGTAACCCCGCTTGGATGAACCTTGGTATATCATCAGCCACAAGAAAAACACCACGCGGGATGCAATGCAAATATACCATTTCCTTCCGTAGTTTTTGCCTTAGTTTTCGCCTTCTTAGCCTTCGGTGCCTGGTCATCTTCAGCCGAAGGACGCTTTTGTGGGGGAAGCGGAGGTGCGTGATACAGGAAAATTCCTGCTGGTGGGTGCATTGGAGCCATCTCATAAATCGGCTGCCCTGGTAAGGGAGCCGTAAAGCGAGCCGCTATACGAACAGAAGCTCTTTCAGCATGCTGCAAGGCTTGGGATCGGTCCAAATTGAGAAAACGAGAGCAGGAATGATCAAGAGATGATAGTTACATGAAGCAGGATGTCCTGGTGGTAGTTGTTGAGGATGGAAATTTTGCGGATGGAACTGAGCTAAATGCAAAAGTCAGTGGCGTAGTCATATGAGTCAACGGACATAAGCTAACTGTTCGGTGGATAGTCGCCCGATAAGGCTGGGGTAGACAAAGAGCTTGAATGAGGAATTCAGTGCATCTCGCATGGTTACTTACCTGTTCGCTCGTCTGAATACATTGGTGCGACGATGGGAGATCCATAGGGAGGATTTGACATATCTGCTTGAGATGGCCAAGAATTTGCTGGCATTGCGTAATTTACAGCGTCATCCATCCTTGATCTGCCCTGGCGAGGTACCATATCACTATTAGATTCAGGATGCATATGGTGATGGGGTGGCAATGGATATGGACGAGCTAAAGCTGGCCCATTGTCGATTCTACGTTTAGGTACAGACTGGTCGTCACTGGGCTCCCAGCTTGCTGCTCTGAGAGGGAAAGAGGAAGCAGACTCTATTGACTGATTATAGTTTGGCTGTTGCTGGTGCGAAGGATGTTGGTATTGAGAAACAGCGACAGGCGATGGAAGATGAGTAGCATGGGAGTAGACTGAGGAGTCAGATGATGGATTGAGAAGCTGACTGATGGAAGTCCTCTTGTGGGAGTCATGCATGGTATTCATCGTTGCGGTTAACGATGAGAAGAAATTTAAGGACAGGGAAAAGAATAAATCCGCTTGCAAAAAAAGACGGACTTTGGTGTAGAGAAATGAGGTGTTGGGAGACCTCTCACTAAGTCGGCCACGCGGAGTACGAAAGAAACCTCCGGTACGGCGAATGCCGCAAATAGGTATGTTTAGGCTGATTTCTCTCTCGAGAAATAAAACTTAAAAGGGCCGAGAAGCCGTGTCATGATTGTGCACGTAGACACTAGCTATTGGAGCTTACAGTCTTCGACATCAAATTTTACGAAAAACGGTAGTCTGCCGCATGACGTCGAGTCATCGAACCTTTGATCGTCGTTGGCTACGTATAGAAAATTCATCTCATCTTCCGCGAACCTGGATCACCGCCTCCCCGTCCCTTGACCTACTCTTTACTCAATACACTGCTTGCTGTTCGTAAAAAGCAAGCACTCGCATGGCACACCTTTACGCAATTCCCGCAACTTGTCAAATTCGGGCATCTTCCGAATCACTCTATTGCCCAATGGTGAGAACATCATGTCTGTTTAGTAGCCACCAATGTCCATCCAGACAAATCGATGTGTCATATACCCGTACAATAACCCCGTAATGGTAATCTGTCAGTGACCGAGAGGTATGGTTCGTTGTCAGAGTCGAAAGACAGGTGCCCAATAGCCCCATAAAACCCAAGATAAGCATGTAACACCTTAGTGATCAACACGAACGGAGAAATAAAATGCCAAGGTATACGAATCATTAAAATATTTGCGGAAGAACGCGGCGACCTTCAGATACAATGGCAAGACCATAGGCGCGACCAGCCTCGCAAAGCTTCCAAAGGTCGCCCAACCCAGTCATTGAGGTGATGTCGGCGCATCTTGGAATTCAGAAGCATTTGTTGACGTTTCACTCGCAGTCGCATAAGACGTTTCCGATGAGCTTTCATGGCATTCCTCCGCATCTTGTGAAATATATATTAAGCTAAATCCAGCGACATTCCAGGTAGGAACAAAATACCTGTCAGCGCGTACGCATCCTTGGCAGTCGTAGATCCAGATTGGGTGACCGCATCATCCGTGTCATGATTATGAGCGGCTATAGAATAATTAATGTTGATTTTTCAAATACGTCTCAGCCAGCGCACCAGGGAGTGATGCGGAGTTCTCTCCTGAAATCGCCGATCTAAGTGAAAGAAAGGCAGAAATAGAATATTGAGCTCACCAGATCGCTCAAAGGAGTCAGAAGATTCAGAAGAAGGTGTTGATCCGGGGGAATCATTATCGGGCGAGTCATTTGCCGGTTTCGAGGTTGGCTCATCCTCTCCTTTCGGGTCCGCGAGTTTAGCAGTAAGCTCAGGACCAGGTTCAGTAGGGGGATCGCCTTTGTCCCCTCTGGCATTTGATGACGATCTGCTTATAGAGCTGATTGGGGTCGTTCGGCCCTCGGGAACGTGAAGCCGACGAGCCACAAGTTGGGCTTGAGCCGTCTGCTCAGTCGAGATAGTTTTCACAACCTCCGGCCGCAGGTCAGCCCACATCTGCAAAGCCTTGATCGACCCCCACTCTATAATCTTGTTGTTTAGCCACTCCAAAGACACAGGTTTTGTCAGGAAATCATTGCATCCTGCCGCAAGGGCTGCCACTCTGTCGCTCTGCAGGGATGAGGCCGTGAGAGCTACGATAATGACGGCGGAACGGTATGGCGATGTTGAAGCACGAGACTCGGAGGGTGCTCCCTCTGAAGGTGTCTCAGATAGCGGTGTGCCTGGAGTGTAGCCTGAAGAAGCTGTCAAACTCTCCAATCTTCTAATTTCTTTTGTCGCTTGTATGCCATCCATAACAGGCATTTGAATATCCATCTGAGATAACACATCAGCTCGATGACATTGTCGTACGAGGGAACATCATACCAAAATCAAGTGAAAACCGCCATTTTGCCACTTCTGCACCGCTTCTTCTCCGTTCTTGGCCACGTCATACTTAATCTTCTTCCTCCTCATGAAGGTCGACAGAATGGTCTGATTGATTGGATTATCTGGTCCAACTGATCAGCGCGGCGTATGATAAGATTTGAAGCCCATACCATCAACGATAAGCACGCTAATTGGAGGTATGATGCTTGAGTCAGGTTGACCCTTGCCTGCCTTCCCCAACGCAGTAGGGGGTGTCAAAGGTTTCGTATCATGGGCTGCCCGCCTTCCCAGTCTTCGCAGGTGAACACTGGGTTGAGGGTCTGGTGCTACTGGAGAACTTGGAGGGGAAGAAACCTTCCTCAGATCAACAGTGCTTGCGTTACGTGATGGGGGAGATAGCGGTGATGAGGGGGCAAGTTCATCTGCCTGGGGGGAAGTTGCTCGTTTCCCCTTTCCTTTGGGAGTAGTAGAGATTGGGGTAAAACCCTCGATAGGAGATGCTTCTCGCCGAGGGGGTGATGCGCTTCCCAATACATTGGAGTGCAAAGACGCAAACGAGAGCGGCAATTGACCTTGCTTCTTCTGTTCACCGTCCGATAGACAGCGGGAGGAGGTCCCTCGTAGCCGTTCAGAACTGGATAATAGAAACGGCTTATCCCGATCGACTGCAACACTATTGGGTGATGGTGAAATAGGCTTCGTATATTTTGCACGCGGTTGGAAAATAATGCCTGTTGGCTGTCCGTCGGGACTCGAAATTACAAGCCCGGAGGACGGCGTCTGACCAAGCCTTACAGGGCTCTGAGTTTCAGGGAAATACTCCATGTTATCCGCGAGACCGAGGGGTGATGGAGGTGCATGTGGATGGTGTTCAGTTGTACTGTCCCTTGCAGATCGCGTAGATCGCTCAGAGTTGGACCGTGATGAATTCGATGGGCGAGAAGAAGGGGATTTGGGGCTTGTCTGAGGTAAATTGAAGAAGGGAGAACTGTGCAAACCAGGACTCAGTGGTGAGGTAGCAATCGGAGCAAAGAATGGATCGACGATAGGCTTAGTAACAGCAGTGTGCAGCGCAGTGAGGAACCTGCGTGGACCCGCGGGCTTAGGTATAATCATAACTTCGGGTGGACATGCTGGATAGGAGTGGGAAGCGAGATCGCATTGTATGATTTCCTTGACCAGTTTGTAATTGGCTAGGCTGGTGAAGTGAACGACTACTACGGGTGTTTGTTGCGGTGGAGCCTGTGATCCGAAGCCTAGAGTACGAGCTACTTGTGGTGACGACTTTGGGCGGTGGTGAGCAGCTAGAGATGGTCGTTTCCGAGAGTGGAGGCTGAGAGGTATTGGCTGCTCTGCTCTGTACTTGCGCAACCTCTCCCGAAGGACGGAGACATCGTCATCGATCATTACGAATGACAACGAGGGAGCTAAGCGTGGAGTGCCATTCGTGGATGGGGCTCGAGGTTCTTGTGATCCACGCTCTCGGTATGGAGGGGCAGGAGCTTCATTGGCGCTTGAACTGCCATCGGCATCAGCCTCTGACGATATATGACTGACATCCAACCCCCAAGCAGTGAGATAGCTCGTCAGGTGGTGTGCAAAGGAGCTTGCGGTGCTTGCATACAAGGTGACCTTCTTTCCGCGCAAAGTTTCAGCGAATTGAGCAAGCTCTTCGAGAGATGGCTCCGTTCCTAACCGAACCCCACTAAGAAGTGCATGAGATGGTTCGGACATTGCAGAGGATTTAGCAGTAATTGCATCTGGCGAACCGCGCTGAAGTTCAAGTTTGACTTCATACGTCCTTCTAGACGTTATGTCGTCAGGGACCTCAGATGAAAGCGACGCGCCACATCGAAGAAGTAGCCTTCGGAACAGCATTGAATCAAAGTTCGGCTCCGGGCGCTCTGGAAGGTCAGAAGGGTTTGTGTTGGTAGGCGTCATGTCGTCCGTTGGCACGTCCGGCGAATGAAAACGATGATGGATTTCGAATGTGCAGTGCAAAGTTTCATCCTCATCTATGGGGACGGACGAAGAGACACCACTAGCTGTCGAACTTGGTCTCTCTGTGGAAGGTGACATATTTGAGCCTAAAAAGCTCGACGAAATGATACTAAGGCCCAAGTCAATTGAGTCACCACAGCGTGCGGTATTGATGATTTGACGGATGACCTGAAGGTTGTGAGACTGAGACTTGAACTGCAACGCGCCCACTCACATGCGTTAGCACACTAGAGATTCCACACTCTACCCCCTTGACCGCAATATGCCTCATCCCAACATCGCTATGGAATAAGACCAGATCTGCACCAACTTCAGCAGCTCTCCCACTCGATGCATCTCCGACTCCTTGCAGCATCTCCCCAATATCGAAATCTGTGGCTGCAGTGACAGGCGGTCCAGGCAGAGTCAATCGGCGGGCTTTCGAAGTAGAATTGCTGGAATGAGCAGGGTTGAACGTGTCGGCACATAGATCTGTCATATTCGCAGAAATGTAATTGAGGTTCTTCATCGTCGTGAATACAGCAGACATGCAGGCGGTGGGAACTGAGAGAGAGCAAGCTGCAAATTGCTCTTTCGCAGGGTCGAGGATTTGTGTTGGCGAGACCTGTAAAAGGGTCTGAACGACCATCTGAACAGAGTCCGCGAGTTCTAACGAAAGCTCGTGGAACCGAGAGGATTCGGCATCATTAGGGAGGGATTGGCTAGGCTTTTCAGACGAAGAAGGCGCGGTCCTGCGGGGATTTTTTAGATGTTCTAGCTGTGATGGCAAAGGCATGGAGGTTGCACGAGAAAGCCGTGGAATAATTGGACTTTCATCGTGGTGGTGAGGAGCGAGTTGCTGAGGCCGAAAGCGTTGGCTCAGAGAACTTTCAAATTCATCAGAAAGCTCGGCCGGCGATTGCTTCTCTCCCAACAAGCAGAGATCTTTCTCTGAAAAATCTGATTCCCCGTCAGAAGAACCGAGGACAACTTGGCGCTCTGCAGCTTGTACAAGAGGTGCAAGTACAAGAGGGAGAGGTTCAGCGGACCACGTTACCGCAAACTTGCTCGGGCCAATGGCTTCTGGCGCTATCAGTCCTTCTTCATTGACAAGAACGCATACCGGCTGACGATGAGCAAGAATAGGTTTGGCCCCACTCATTGATGATCACGGCGCCGTAGAGTCAGGAGTTGTGCGAAAGCACCCGACTTGTAGTCCAAGTTTCGAACTGGAATGATTGTGCAGAAGGGACACGAAAATAGGTAGTTTACAAGTCAAGGGAGTTAATAAACCAGGGTCAGCAAGGGTCAGGGAGGAACGCTACTGACCGCAACACTCGTCCTTTTTGAGCGTCACCCTTTTTTGGCTTTTCTAATTTGTTTTTACGATCTCTCAATATTATAAGTGCTTGTCAATGCCACGCTCTATCCAATGCAGCACCAGTTCCTTGGCGCTTTCGCTTCGCAACATGCGACATAATCACCAAAATATATTGCGAAGCGTAGAGAAGTTATACCACTCATGCATCATCACATCAGTAAGTCAACTCGACATCTCCTTCAGCAACCGAGTCCATGTCGTGGTAGCTGACTTTCTTGCCTCCAGCAGCCCTGGGATCTTCCTTCGCATCGGGTGGCGGAGGTGGCGGTGGACCTGAGCTCGTGGCTCCTCGGCGACCTTTCCTACCAATATCCACCGTAGGCTGGCCAAGGTCCATAGTAACTTGTGGCTTAGCGGGAAGTCCGGCATTAGCGGGAATTGTAACCTCCATCGGCTGCTCCAGATTGGGGGCATAGCCGCTAATACGATCACTGAGCCTGCGAGCGGTGGTCGCTTCATCCCTTCGGATAGGTGGAGGAGTAGGAAATAGACCTGGAGGCCCGTATTGATATCCGAAATGATCCCAGTGACCATTGTTTCCATAGGGTGGCGGAGGGAACGCCGTAGGATAAGTAAGATATGGATTCGGCCGGCCGAAGTCGGGGGGCGGGTATACCACCGCGTGTCCTTGAATACCGAACGCTTGGGGGGGAGGCTGGCTGTTTCCGGTGATAGGAGGTGGGTGTGTGAACGGCTGGATTCTATGTGGGTCCAGCGCGAAGTTATTGAAATAAGGGACCTGAAAATCCAGTGACCGTGAGATGCCGAAAAGAGATGAGATTAAACATGCGTACCTCGTCGAGCTGCTTCACGAGTTCAGGGTGCTTGTTCGCGACATGCTTCTCAACAAACGAGGTAGCCTTGAAGAGCTTCTGGCAAGTCTTGCACCGGAACCTGCCCTCATCTTCCTGCTTGATGAATTGCTCAACCGCTTTGCTCAGCTCCCTGCAACGAGAATGACATTTCCAATCAGCTGAGATCAAAAGAGGCACGCACTCGTCGTAACTTTTGCCACCATATTCACGCGGGTCCAGGTCGTTGCGATTGATCAACAGCGCAATCTTGCTGTCAAACCACTCCAACCAGCGCTCATCTGCTCCACGTAATTAGCCAAACTGACCTTGAAAAATGCCGGAAGCTTACCGTTGCGCTTCCAATCTCTGTTCTCGGCTGGCTTAGGGGGTAAAGGTGCATCACTTTCTTTCTCATCGTCCCTATCCTTTTTTTCTTTCTCAGCCTCAGCAGCCTTTACTTCCTCAAGCAGTGACTTGGACAGAGGTTTCCTCACGTGCTGCAAGCACTTACGCTGCAATTCTTCAAGATGATCGGTAACAACGGCGCAGTAGTAGCATGCGTGAAACGCTGCCCGAAGATAGGCAAGATATAAGTCCAGGGAAATAACAGCCTAAAAAAAGCCAAGAGAGCGAAAGTCAGCAACAATGAAGTAGAGCGCATCAGATCGCATACTTTCTTCGCCTCCACGACTTTTTCATCAACCGCTCCCTGGTCCCGAAGGTCTGCCATAATCTTCTCTATCCTCCGTTCTATAGCCTCAGACCCGGATTCTTTTGGTTCCAAATCGTCCTCATGGTCTGCATGTGCATCACTCATCACAGAGTCCACGGGTTTTGCATCTCCGTTCGTTGCCGAGGACTCATGTCCTGCTGGATTAAACTGGCGTAGTGCTGTAGTTTCTTCCTCTAAAATAGAGGCTAAGAGCTTTGCGTTCGCAAGGTCTTTCTCGATGCGATCTGGCTTGCTGGCGACTTCTGGGACATAGCGAATTCTGTTTACAAAGGGCTTAACGGTGTGAGCAACATGAAGCTTGAAGCCTTCAATCTACCACGTTACGTTAACGAAAGCCATGCGGTACGGAACAGAGATCTTCACCTTTTTATCAGTCAGCTCAGTCATAACAACTGTCATATCAGCATCGTCACAAAACCTGATCCAGCCAGCGCGATAGTAGTTGCGTTTCTGAAGGGGGTCGCCGAGCGCTAGGTACATGTATCCCGGCACCTTACTACATGCCTGCAAAGTCCTAATGAGCTCTTATAAAGACCATAGGACGACTACACTTACCTCCTCCAGCTTCACACGACCGATATCAGGCGGAATAGTCCGAATCATGACCTGGTTGCCTTCCGGAGCGACAGCGATCTCTTCGCCACGATTGTTGCGCTTGTTGTCATTTACAGTTTTCCCGTTGGCCTCAGCGCGGCTGGGCTCCTGTTCACCAGCGTCGTCCTCAGCGTCGAGGTTGAACTGCATGTCATCATCGCCACCAGTCTTCGCATCCTCACCAGCCTCGACTGTCTCCTTAACGGGAGAAGTTATATCTGTTTCAGGCTCGCTCAAGTCAGGATCAAACTTGCCCGACTCGAGGTCTAGCAGAAACGTGTTTAATCGCCCTCTCCAACCTTCCTTTCGAACACGACGACGTAGAGTAACCATCTCCGGAGCTGGGTCATACTTCTCTGCAAACCATGGGGACTTCCTATGGTGATCAAACATGGTCTGCAACTACATACATAACAAAAGACGTTCAGCTGCTGCTTCACAGAACTCATAACGGCAAAGGACACAATATGCCACGCAGTACACACACTACGCTTGAGAGATTGACGGCGACTGACCTGAGTTGCGACGAAATCCTTCTTGTATTTCTCCCAACGAGAACGAATGCCATTGCGAGGCTTGGAACCATCGCCGGCTTCTTGCTCTGCTGCCTTGTCGGCGGCATCCTCATCGGACGCTTGTTGAGGGAAGGCATATCTAAACCATTCGGCATATTGTTTCAAGGTTGCTGGGTGGTCGAGTGTACGCGGGTCTGCGGGTGCCCTGCGAGGAGGATACGGGGGCGCAAATTGAGCTCTGGGGGGAGACCTATAGCTGTATACCCGCGAATGCGCATCTAGATTGAAGTCAGAAATGAGAAAACGATTTGACACAGCCGAAACACCATAATCATCGCCATAACGCGGGCGTGGGTCGTATCGCTCCCTTTCCCTGTCATAAGGTGAAATGGACCGGCGACGTTTTCTGCCTGTACAAATTGGGCTTGTCAATATGCTGTCATGAAACGAAGTATAAAGAAATTTTCGTACTATCGTCCGGTGGCGGACTGCGGCTTCTGCGACGAGTGTGGTCATATGTGGTTCTATCTCGCTCATACTCGACCCATGCTCTCTCCCTATCTCTCTCATGTGGATCCCAGCCACCTCCACCTCTGTACTGGTCCGGAGGATACCCAGTGTCTGGATATGGTGGTCGAGGATGACCACCACGAGGAGGGGAGCGTGAACGCGAGCGACGAGGCGGAGGGTAAGCAGGAGCAGGCCAGGAAGACATTATAATATCTTTAGAAGTAAGAACTGAGAGAGAAATCAGAGACGATATTCCACGGCAAGGATGGAGGTTTGAGGAGAGAGCCGAGCATGATGTAGAAGGACAGACAGACCTCTTGGATCGCGAGACTGTGAGTTTTTGAGACCAACCGTGCCAGTTGACCAACTCAAACCTTTGTCAACAATGTCGCGATGCAAGTCGTTGCTTCCGTCAACCATGTTCTCTTCCTTCCCCATTCACGCGCCGATTAAAATTTATCCCGTGCCGCCGGCTGGCCCGTGCACTAATTGAACTCACGTTGGACAATATTAACAATGATCAACTAGCTTGAAGCTCTTTGAACTAAAATATGCTACCAAGTACACTATCAAGTTGGGTATCATCCGTGTACTTCAATCTTTTTCGAGGTTCCTCTTCTTTACTACCCTCAGTTGCCAGTGGGCGCTTCAGCTCAAGTGGCCCTAATCCCTTTTCCTTTCTTTTTTCGTTACGCTTGTCCAATACTCGTGCGAGTTCTACGTTCTTGAGGTAATCGCGTTGTTCTGTCTTCGACTGCGCAAGCTCGACGCGCAGCTTAGCGGTATGAATAGCAGCTTCATGTGCTGAGGTTGCAATGAGTTTCCTGCGTGTTCATGCATGAAGTAGAAACACGCACATATTTGCTCAGTCAACATGTTCCATTTGAATTTGGGGAGGTACTTCATAGTCCACACGTCATCTCGCCAACGAGTGCCCTTCTTGCCGCCGATCGGCTGCGCGTTTAGCATCTCGGCCACAGATCTTGCGACCTTTTTATCCTTGAACTCCACCCAGCCTTCAGTGAAATGCGGCTTCTTGGTGGACGTATACTTTCGGCGGAGATATGCACGTTTTGCGTCTTGCCGGAAATCCAATTAGTGTGCAATAGCATGGTGAAGTGCAGACACACCTTCTTGTTGGAGATATACCCTCGCCACTTCACCATGGGCACCCATTAAATGCCGTACTTTGGCAGGACGCATACCAGGAGGTATTCGTGAGATGTAGATTACGCCAGTGCGAGCTTGCGCAGCATTGAATTTTGCCAGCGCCTCAGGCGTCAAAGGCTGGACTATCTTCGGACCAGCGAACCCCTCAGGTTCCATTCCTGGGCTTATTCCACAATCGTCATGCTTGTCAGATGGATGTACCTTTGAGGAGGAAGCATCATCGTTGCTATTTGATTCCACGTCTTCGCTAAAGGTAAACCGGGTATCTGAGGATGGTCCAGATTTGTTCATCTTCACGGTAGAAAATAACCGAAAGTTGTGTGCCGTTTGAGCTAGCTCGCGAGCCTGCGAGCAAGCAAAGCTCAAACAAGTGCTTATTACTAAGCAAGTGAACGATCTAAGTCGCGACTCGCGATGCGTGCATCTTACTTCTTTCCTTCATCTCTCGCTCACTCGTCTTCTTTGATGTTGAGAATTCGACGTTCATCTGGTTTATCCGTCGAATTCTGGCACTTCGCGCGTCTGACAGAATATCTGCTACCTGGTCGTCCTTGCACGTCCGATCGTATCCCGCATACGCTGATACGTCGTTGTGTTTTCGTACCCCTCGACTCTATTCGATCAAAGATGAGTTCTCCTCAGTCTATCCAGTTTATCGGCCTTTAGCCATGATGTGATATAGTTTCATACTATTCACGTCAGTGTTTCTACAGTCTTCCGGCCGCATACATTCACCTTCTTGTTCGTCTCTTCTTCATGATAACATGTGTCCGTTAATGCCTCGCATATGAATTTTTCTTGTTAGATGTGATGAGGATTCGCCCTCGACGAGGGCTTTTACTCGATTGCATTATGTTTTGACTTGGGTTCTCCTCGGGCGCATTGGCGGCCTCCTGCTCCCCTTCAAGTTAGCGCATATACTTTGGCACTCGCAGACCCAGCACTTCGAAGCTATTGACACGCTTCGGCGCTCGTGCTTAGGCACACTAATTTAGTGGATTGCTATTTGCACGCTTCAGTGATCGTGCCTCGGCACTTGAACTTCATTCGCAGCGCATACATGCTGTGTTTTCAGCGCATATACCCAGTCCTTTATGTGCTTCCAATGTCTTTGTCCCCTCCAGACTGCTACCTCGGCTTCAAAGCCATTTTAAATTTCCTTCCTCGTTGTCGTCTTTGACGAACACCTGTTACCTCATCCGCGTTTTGCGTGGTGGGGTCTCTTTCGGATAGGGGTGTGCACAACCGCGGCTGTGGTTGGTTTTACTTTCTTTCACATTGTGCTTGGCTGTCACGAGTACGTGCGACCGCGACGGCAGGTCGATGCCTCCTTTTCTTTGTTGGCCGCACATGACCACGTCCTGTGGGCCGATACCTTCCTTCTGTTGGATTGTGCATGACCGCACTTGTGCAGGTTGATGCTTTCATTCTTTGCACAAGTGTGCGACCACGACGGCGAGTCGACTTTCCCCCTTCATTCTGTTGATTGTGGATGACCGTGTAGCACAGGTCGATGCCTTCCTCCTTTGGATTGCACACGACTGCACTTGTGGAGGTTGATGGCTTCCTTTCTTTGTAGGAGTGTGCGTGACTGCGACGGCGAGTCGATGCCTCTTCTCTGTTGGTCGCGCATGACCGTGTAATGCGGGCCGATGCCTTCCTCTTTTTGGATTGTGCATGACTGCACTTGTGCAGATCGATGCCTCCTTCCTTTGCAGGAGCGTGTGTGACTGCGACGGCGGGTCGACGCCTCTCTCTGTTGGTTGTGCATGACCGTGTAATGCGGGTCGTTGCCTTCCTCTTTTTGGATTGCACATGACTGCGTTTGTGCAGGATTATGCCTTCCCTTTCTTTGCAGGAGTGTGCGTGACCGCGACGGCGGGTCGACGCCTCTTCTCCATTGGTTGTGCATGACCATGTAATGCGGGTCATTGCCTTCCTCTTCTTGGGTTGCGCATGACTGCGTTTGTGCAGGATTATGCCTTCCCCTTTCTTTGCAGGAGTGTGCGTGACCGCGATGGCGGGTCGACGCCTCTCCTCTGTTGGACATGCATGACCGTGTAATGCGGGTTGATGCCTTCCTCCTGTTGGATCGCGCATGACTGCTTTTGTGCAAGACAATGCCTTCCTTTTCTTCGCAAAGAGTGTGCGTGACTGCGATGGCGGGTCAACGTATCTTTTCTGTTGGTTGCATGACCGAGTAACGCGGGCCGATGCCTTCCCCTTGGTGGATTGTTCATGACCGCACTTGTGCAGGTTGATGCCTTCCTTTCCTTACAAGAGCGTGCGTGATCGCGATGGCCGGTCTACGACTCTTTATGTTGTAAATACATGACTACAGAGCACAATTGGATGTCTCTCCCTTCGGATTTTGCATAACTGCGCTTCAACGAGTCATTGTCTCTCTTTTGCTCAGTGCCCTGTTCAGCACTACTTTGTGCTTTCTGATACCTGTTTTGCTTCATGTCATCTACCCTCCCTCTATTGCTCTAGACATTGGTTTGGAACTCGATTGCGTCGGACACCTGTTCTATGGTGCTATGCCTCCTTACTGGACGGTGTGGCTGTCTTCGTGTAGGGCAATGCCTTTTCCTTCACTGGTCGAGGTATCTGTGACCGCTGCAGGAGGGACCGACTCTCTTCGTTTGGACCATTGCTACTTGTTTGCTGGTACACCTCAGTACTTGCGGGTGCATCTGATTCGCTATCACCACTTCTTCTGCTAGTTTCATTGACATCTGTTTATCACCTTCGACTTTCATTTCATTAGAGGATTTTTACCTGGCATTATCTCATCCACCTGGATATTTGTCCCGTTTCATTGTTTTGTGAGACCGTTTGTGCGGTCTTACACTTGCCTAACTCTGTGTCTGCACCTTGCATCATTCAAGCTCTGACGAGGACTTGTCACACTTTGTTCATATACACTCGCAATACACGACCCTGTTTTCTGGTTGTTCGCCCTATACATTGTCTTCGTTCCCTTTCGGATCTGGTCGAATGGATGCACTTCAGATCGCCTCCCGTTCCTCTGATGAGTACTTAGCACAAGAACAGACAATATAGATATTGGAAAGACCACTTGTGGGAGCGCCGACCCCTAGTATTTAGTAGACTTGCAAATACTGGATGATTGCGCCCATAGGAACCTGTAGCACAATGGTAATTTATGTAGTATCTGTAGCTACCTGTAGCGCAGTCATAACTTCTGTAGCTGCATGTAGCGTGGGTTTGGGGAATATAGCGCTATATACATCTATGTAGCCTTCACGGTGCATACATACACCAAGTTGAAATCCTAATGGGATCCGCCGAACACATCGATTAGGCGAGGTTGCAATCAGAAAAGTGACGGACTGGGGCTCGTTTGAACACGTTTGGCATTCGACACGCAGTCTTCAGGTAGATCAGCTATAGCTACGACTGCGCACCACTTCGCCACAGAACACGCCCCACACGAGCCCTGTGGCAACAAAATAAATTATACGCAGTCAATATGCAATGTAAGCGAATGTTTTACATCACTGGGAATTGCTACAAATTATGAAATGAGCGATAAGAAGTCCAAGCCAGATGAAACGCGGATCGTCCTTGGCAAGGACGTAATGAGCAAACGTGCGTACCACAGATATAATGACCCACATGGAAGGTACTATTCCTTCTCGTTCAAGAAGGCGTCTAGTTCATCATCAAGGTCTTGCTGCGTTTTTTGTGGGCGCGGAATTCTTCTCCCACGACCCCTCGCTCTGCGCCAGTCTTCTTCAGCGTCAATTGGCGGGTCAGCTAGTCGGTCCGCAAACTGACCCCTCGCGCGGCGCGGTAACGGCGCAGAAATGCGATTTTTTAGGTCCGAAGAATTGGGTGCAGAAGCCATACGCTCCGCAGGTGATCCACCCACATAGTCGGAACGCATTTTGGAAGGTCTATCGGCTCCAAGAAACGCATCAAGATCATCATCCAACTGGCTTCGTACAGTTGGATCGTCTCTCCTTCTTCTCTTCTGTGATGCTTCCCCTCCCTCATCCTCTTTCCCGGCGGTTTCTCCATACTTCTTATAGAACTTGCTTTCCTTCTTTGCCCCCTTCTTCTTCACGTCATCATCCTTAGCCCAACGCATGCGTATGATACCTTTCAGCCCTTGACCTTTGCCCAGGCTCTTAGTTATTCGCTCTTCTGGTGGCCATAGGGTAATTGGAATGGGTTTCGCCGTGATGAAGCCATCTGCATCCATATCCTCTGTAGCAGATTTTTGGAGGTACCGATGTGCAGTACGCGCAAAGGCAGTTGATTCATAAACGAGGATACAGCTATTGTCGTCGAGCCATTCAAGGCCCATGGGGTGCGTGTCGAAATGGGTGGCATATGCAAAGATCCGGGCGGTGGGCAGGTGGGAAATTGGAGTGCCAGTGAGTAGCAGAGCATTTGCTCTTAGAGTCAGGGTGGTTTCTTATGGGTAGTAAAGAGTGAGTTGCATGACAAACACGAAAGCTACACCCATCCTCACCTTCTTCCATATCTACATCGTCGTCGTCGTCGTCCCCTTCTGTGCGCTTGCGCTTCAGGGTCAAGCGGGGACAGACTCCCATGTCAGGGTCGCTTTCTGAAAGCTAAAATTGACATACTATTAGCGCACCTTGGCAAATCTTGCCTGGGCAGTGTCAGAGAGAAGGTACACTTTGGTGTTCCCTATGCGCTTGAGTAATGTAGCTCGTTCTGGATCATTGGATGGATGAGTGGGAACTTGTGATTCGTATGGAACGGTTTCATCATATGACAATGTAGTAAGGTCTGGCGCAGAAACCCCGTCAGGAAAATTGTCCATGGCGTTTGAAACAAAACTGGTTGCTCTGAGCCGAACTGATGCTACACCAGGGATACACCGCACGCACCTGTTACCAAATTGGGTAATCTTTAGGCCGATGGTGCCCAGCAGTGTCAGGACCTACTTACTTACCGCGACACCTTCAAACAACTCTATTTTGCGTGCAACGATGGCAGCTGCTTCAGAGGAGCAACCAGTCGTCAACAAAAACAAGAGGCATCGCAAGGAGAAACGTAAGTTTTAAAATCTTCCTGAACAATCTGTGAAGGCAACTTTGCGTTTCAGCATGGGACACCGATGACATCGACCAGTGAGCATTACCTGCATGTCAGTTAAAACCACTTCTCACTGTACCTCCTCTCTAGTGTAAGCGATGTGATGGTATGCACTGTCAACACGCGCTCAACTCTACTCTAGTGGAAAATAGATCCATTCCAACCGGATGACAACAAAGGCGGCGTATTTACCGAGGAATCTTCTTTCGCAACCCTTTTCCCAAAATATAGGGAAAAGTATCTGAGGGAGGTTTGGAGCGCCGTGACTAAAATTCTGGACCCACATGTGAGTGGTCGCATCAGCTTCCGCCATACCACACCATTGACTCAGCATCCAGGGTATCGCGTGCACATTGGACTTGGTTCATGGGTCCATGTCCGTCCGGACGACACGTAAAACATTCGACCCATACATCATACTCAAAGCAAGAGACATCATCAAACTGCTCGCAAGAGGGGTCGCGATCACCCAGGCTCAGAAGGTCTTGCAGGACGACGTGGCATGCGATATCATCAAAATAGGCAATCTGGTTCGTAATAAGGACCGGTTCGTGAAACGGAGACAACGAATTATTGGACCAGACGGAAGTACGCTGAAGGTGAGCATCGCATATCTTCGGCTGTCTGCATTTCGTTGATTTCTTGCAGGCCATCGAGCTATTGACCCAGTGCTACGTTCTTGTACAAGGAAATACCGTCAGCGTCATGGGTCCGTTTAAGTCACTAAAGGAAGTTCGACGGATAGTCCTCGATTGCATGAAAAACATTCACCCCATCTACCGCATCAAGGTGCGCCGGCTAGTTTGTTCTTTCCCCAGCTCTATTGAATCATTCGCAGGAGCTCATGATAAGAAGGGAACTTGCAAAGGACCCCAAGTTGGCAACAGAATCCTGGGACCGGTTCCTGCCCAAGTTCAGGAAACAACATCTGAAAACCTCCGAAAAGACGAGCAAGAAGAATGAGAAACTCGCAGCTAAGGATGAAGCACGCAAGACTGCAGGCCTTGATATATCGAGTTCCGCCAAAAAGGAGAAACCGGCAAAGAAAGTGTACACGCCCTTCCCCCCGCCACAACAACCACGGAAGGTAACTTACTCTCCCGCTGTTTGTTGAGTAGTGCTGATGTTATGCCCAGGTTGACTTTCAGCTTGAGTCGGGAGAATACTTCCTCAAGCCCCATGAGCGGGAGGCCCGGGAAGTCCAACAAAGAAAACAAAAAGTGCGTGTTTTACTGGTGGTCCGCGACAAATCTCATTTTATCTGCAGCAAGCCGAAGCAACGCTTAAACGACGAGCGGAACGAGCAGAGGTATATGTCGCTCCCAAAGAAGAGGCAGCCCCTACAGTTGAAGAGAAGCGAAAGCGACGGCATACAGAAGTGGATGGCGATGATGGGACGGCGAGATCGAAAAAGAAGAAAAAGAAAGACGTTGCTGCAGAAGATACCTAGGTACAATGGACCTCCCACTCCGTTCGTGCGCCTCCTTGTCAACGCTATAGCTTTTTTTCATGGGTGTAACGATTTGATAGCATCCCCGAAGCCGGAGGAACGAGGGCGAGGGATGCGTGGTTTCGGGTGCAGCCGTCGTGGCGCATGTACTCTTAGTTCCGCACCACGACGTCGACAAAGTTCCAATGTCGTTGTCTCTTAGTACTTAGCACGCCGTGGTGCCGTTGTTTTTTGTTGTCCCACCCTCCATCCCTCTATTAGTACGCTGTCTTATATCATTATATTTTTTCATGGTACTCTCGGGCCACATCGTTCTTGGCCGTGCCGTGATCCTCTCGTCTCCATCCACAGCCTTAAGTCATGCTTTGGGGTGGGAGTCTTTCTTCCTCCTCCTTGACACACACCGGTCTCCAGTCCAGTCTCTGTCGGTTTACTTGCGATTTGCTCGAGAATTTCGCTACAGACCTTTCGGAAAGTCTTGACTCACGTGTTTGAAATGGTTCAAAAATAGTAAAAATGTCGAAAATTCAATTAAATCACTTTCGAGTTTTGTATGCCTCTGAACGGCTTCAAAAACATCACATCTCACAAGTTTCTCACCCAGACTCGTCATGGTCTACCAGAGGATCAGTCGTGATCGGAAAGAACGAGCCTTGTACCTGCTTTTGGAGGAAGGATGGGACATTGACCGCATTGCTGTTGCTCTCGGAGTATCGTCAAGAAGTATAGAGCGGTGGGAGGCACATTATGACGAACACGGACATATCAACCCTTCTACGCCAATCATGGGTCGCCCTCGCTTGCTGGATCAAGTTATGACAGACGAGATCCACGAGCTGCTAGCTGAAACCCCATCACTGCTACTTGACGAGATCAGCGAATGGCTCGCCATATACCACGATCAGCCAATATCGACGACAGCTCTCCACGAGAACCTCAGGGACCTTGGTCTCACCTACAAGCGCTTGAGGAGGGTCGCGGCTGAACGTGATGACGGTTTCCGAGCTGATTGGTTGCACAACATGACAACCAACTATACAGCTGAGCAGCTCGTGTTCCTGGACGAGTCAAGCAAAGATGACCGCACCATACTCCCTAGATATGGTTGGTCACTCAGTGGACAAACCCCCTTTGACAGTGTCCGCTTGAACAGGGGCATTCGATACAGCGTGCTGCCGGCTCTCACCATTGACGGCTATATGGCTGTCCGAGTCGTTGAGGGATCTATAGACGGCGCAGAGTTCTACGATTTCGTTGTCAACGACGTAGCAAGTATATCGTTTTCGGTGTCTGAATCTCCGCTGATCGAATCTAATGTAGTTGCCCAGTATGAACCCATTCCCGGGCCCCAATAGTGTGATTGTCCTCGACAACTGTTCCACTCATAAGAGTGATGCCTTACGAGAAGCTGTAGAGGCATCTGGTGTGCCAATTGCTACTTTACTTCGCCTGCAAGTATCTGACACATTCGTAGGTTGTTTACTTATTTTTCTGCCGCCATACTCTCCAGATTTCAATCCGATCGAGGAGAGCTTCAGTTGCTGTACGTTCGACTACATTTCATTGTAGTTTGTCACTCACACTTCCTCTACAGTGAAGAAATGGTTTCGACGGCATTGGAGAGATCTCCGACACAGCCAATTCCCTGAGCAGGACCTCCGTGAAGCTTGCTTCAGGGCCATAAATGCCGAAAATGCTCGAGGCTGGTATATGCATAGTGGCTATCTGTAGCGCGGACAATATTACGCGGAGGGGAGTAGTAGTTTATAGCTGCATTTACGTTTACGGGGTAACAATATACGGGTATGAATATCTACGAAAGTCATGTAAGATTAATAATTATCAGAGTTTAACGAATGGTAAATGTGCGAATAAACGGCGGGAATATCACATTGTAGATCTCGAGTGCGGTCCCGAGATGACCTACTAAGCAAATGGGTTTTCTGCTTTGCTGGCAACATAGGCATTCAAGATACGTATGCGAGCAAGTGGAGGTACTGCAGCCCATTCCCAAATATCAGCACCTAAAGCATCCAGCTTGTCGCCAACTTTGAAGCCGAGTTTTTTAAGACTCTGGCAGTCCTCGTCGTCCAGAGCATATTTTTGACACCATTCCTCCACCGGATTCTTGGTAACCTGTGCCAGCGCAGCTGAAATGCTGGCAGATGCACCGAAATGCTGGTGTGTGCAGCCCGGCCCCAGGTGGTGCGCTACTGGACTTGGAGTTGGTGGTACAAATTGCTGCATGTGTAGAGGGTGCATGTTCCATGGTACGAAAGGGTACAATGGGGATGAGAATTGCTGCAGCGAAGGGTTTGGGAGGTTCCACGGTGACATTGAAGGGAAGAACGGTTGGTCAGACATGTTCGAAGCACGAGGAGTCTGTGGTGTCTGAGGCAGTGTTGAATCCTTGATGCGATCCTTAGGGTTGAAGAAATTACTGCCGAGGGGAATCCGCCCATATGAGGTTTGCTTGCGAAGCTGGCAGATATCATATATATGTGTCACAGTAGACAATGATGATGTACGTACAATGGAATTCGCCCAAACTTTCATTCTATTGGAGTTCAAGTCAAAATGCCAGCCTTGTGGTTCTTGAACATAGCAGCGGATCGAAGGGTGAGTTGCACAAGTACCAATCTCGTGCTCGTCGTTCAGTCTCTCCAGGATTGGTGCAATTTGATCATCAAATGAAAGCTGCGCATCATTTCAATGTCAGCAATTTCACTTGCTGTCACCGTGAGCACTCACTTTTCTCCCATACAAGCTACCATCATCTTGATGTTTTTCAGGAATATCCAGAATCGGAGCAGGTGCAGCTTGACGTCCATGTTTGGTAGGTCTCGGAGTTGTGAGTGCAACAATGATGATTGCGGAGTCTGGATCTTTCATTCCTTGAATTTGCTTCTTCATGGTTTCATAGCCAACAGCATCCTTCAAAGGAAGAGGATTTTTCTTCTGGAAGCTCCACTTTGTGCTAGACATATCAATATTCTCCCTCTCGACGTTGGCAAACACCACTATTTCATCAACAAACTGGTGCCAACTCATCTTCGGAGTGATGTTGAAAGGACCATCTGAAACAGGTGGCTGCTTCACGAATTTGTCGCCCTTGGGAGTCTTGCCTCTCTCCAACACCGGTGGCTGGGCAATCTCAACATACACAGGTACGGAGAAGTCCTTTGGGCCTTCTTTGCGAGGTCGTCCACGTGAGCGAGGCTTGATAACATTCTTCGTACCAGGGTTATGATGCTTTTTTGCATGCTTCGAAGCTTTAGAAGGCTTTAACTTCTTGCTTGCATTGGCTGAAGGATCTTCTGCCTCGGAGGTATCTGCAGCACAGTCGACATCATATTTCCGCTTCGATAGCTTACTACCCATCACTGAGCCAGCAGGGATCCGAATCTTCAGTGCAGGCTGCTTGGCATAAATTGCATCTGCCTAGGTGTCAGCTTATTCCCGTCGAGTAACAAGGAGGTAGTCACTGTAACCTTTGATCACTTGTAGCTCAGGAGCAAGCTCTAACTCAGGCTCCGAGTCATCGTCCCCATAGGTTTCATCACCATCCTCGCCCGAGGAGTCTTCCATACCACCAAGATTACCATGTTCTTCGTCTAAAATGTTGCCAGATTCTATATGGATACCATCAACAGATTCTTCATCAGAGTGTTGTGAATGGGTGGCATCTTCCTCGTCGGAGCATTCAGTTACTGTATTAGACATAATCTAACGTTCAAAAGAGTGTCAGTTATGCTTTTCTGCTCGACTTTGAAGGAGAGTGGTGCAAGTTTGCTGATTTTTCGATTTAATTGAATTTTCGACATTTTTACTATTTTGAACCATTTCAAACACGTGAGTCAAGACTTTCCGAAAGGTCTGT
>JABBWD010000287.1:0-23085 GCA_016628565.1 Suillus placidus | reverse complement strand
ACGCTAAAGGGAGAGAAGGTTACTTTAATATAGATCCAATCTTGCGCACCAAAGCCCGATCTCCGATTCTTTCGTCAGACTTGAAGCCACTGACTCCTATGTGGGGCGGCGCAGTCCTTTCACCCGAGACTTACTTACTTCTTGACGGTCTGGCTATACTCACTGTTGTTTCAAAACGGATGGGCCCCTGGCTTGTCGATCACCCGGAGGCTAGTGAGTACAGGAACAAGGTACTGGAAGTCACAGACTAACACTTTTCCAGGGTGCAGTCCAGTAAATACCCCACCCCCATCTGACTCCTACTTTCGAACTCGATATCGAGATCCTGGAATTTTCTTCGTCTATTGCATCAAAAGGCCTTCCTTTACAAGTTCGATCTGAGGCAGATATTGGCTCATGACTGGCCCAGCCGCATCAATCAAGGCCCGTAACAGGTGGTGGCGGTACTATGTCCTAGATGTTGAGCGGGAGAAAGAAGTGGTGAAAGGTGCGCTGAATAGTGGGAAAATTGTGCCATGGAGCAGCTCCGACGTCATTGGAAAATCTATTGTTGCACTGACCGAAATCGTTAAGACCTCATCCGTTGTTGTGGGTCTCAATGAACCGCGCTATGGCATTCGTTCAGATGGCGAGATGGCAGCAGGACTCATCCAAGCAGCGTCCATAAACATCGTAAACGATGTTGATACCCTGGTAGAAATTTGGGGTCGCGTCGTTGACCCGATCAATGTTCCCCTCCACCTTGCAAGGGCAAAGAGATTGCTAAATGGCTTGCATTGGGAAATGGTTCTTGGTGGATCTGAGGAGGGCCATTATTGGCAAGAGGGTGATGTAAGTAATGATCTGGGCTTGCCTTCGTACAGATGCTAAAAGTCAACAAGTATATTCTTGCTCAGCAGATGCATCCGGCCTTTCAAAAGGGTGATCAATCGGGGTCATCCAAATAGCTCGATATTACCTCCTGGTTGACGCAGTTTTGGCTGAACTTTGACTCGTAACCCTCAGTGACTGCTCACCCGGTCTAAGTCGTGATCCGCTTCTCTTCGCAGTCAATCCCAGACTTCCGGACCAGTATTGGTGAGCGCTCCGCCCTTCCACGATTACCCACGTCTAACTCTACGTACAGTCGGATGACCATTGAATCGAGTCGAAGTCATGGTTGACTACATTCACAATTGTTGTTATCTGGAACTTAGTGGAAGCAGGACTTAGTGGAAGCAGAACTTAGTGGAAGCAGAACTTAGTGGAAGCAGAACTTAATGGCAGCAGAACTTGTGGAAGCAGACACTTGTCAGCTCTCACTCTCAGACAATCTTGCGCGAGTCTGAACGTTCTTCTTCCGAGCTCAATCTTACGACGATCTTTTTTGTGTAAGTCTCGACATTTTCCAGGTTTACGCGCTGAATTTCGCAACGATCGTTCAGTCTCGCTCGCTGTAATCGAGCGATCATCTCGACATTCTCAAGAGTCATTCAGCGTGACTAGGCAAGTCTTTCTTGTGTAAGTCTGAGCATTGTTCTTACGTGCATTGACGATTGTTCAGCTGTTCCCCCACTGTTATCAGGCAAGTTTTGTGCCAGTCTGAACATTTCTTCTTACGTGCTGAAATATCACAACCCTTCTGATTTTAAATAGATGGCGCATAGTCTTTTTTCATCTAGCGTCGGTGCCCAAAAGAGAGAAGGAGATCGACTCGTGGTAAGTTTCTGTTACACGCTCGATACGCACGGCGCTTTCCAACAGGCCGAAGCACCAGCGCGACGTTTTTGAGAGCGTCATAAACCCTCAGCTTCCATCCGGCGTCAAGACAAGCGTTTCACCCAATATGTCATCTTCTACGAGTCGTGGACTTGACCGCCTGTGCAGCTGTGCTCGATCATATTGGCACAAAGCACGAGGCGGGTGCGTGCATGTCGCCAGGAGTGTAAGGTTGACGAGATGTAGGGCGAGTCTGTTTTGATCTGGCGATGTTGACACCCTTTAATATTCATTTACAGGCGTGATTTTAGATCTCAGCTTCAACCCCGGAGGAGTGATTTGCATTGAAGACGCGCTTATGAGTTTTGTTGAACATTGGCATGCCAGTAACTCCACCCATTAATCATGATTTATACCCAACATCATGCATCATGTACAACTCCCCCATCATTTGTATCAAGCTGTCTCTGTATTTATATTCACGAAGTTATACAAGCTGTATGTAGTCTACAACAACATAAGCAAGGATTTCCGTCGGCTCGGTGCCTGAATCATTCTGTTGTACGACAGCCTTCCTACCGTCTAAGATAGGAATATCACCTGTAGCTCGATTCTGGAGGCATACCTCTGGTAGTTGACGTCTTTTTTTTTGGGAGGACTTAGCTACATCAGTACTTTAGATCCACAGACTATCCCCAGAGGAAGTATTCCGGGTAGACACTTACATGTGGACGCTTGAATAAGCTTGGTTGGACGGTTGGGGGATCCACCTGCATGGGCACCTCAGGGGAACTACCAGGTTGACGCTTATCCAGCTCTTTAACCACGGTCTCCAAACATAATTGCCAGCTGGCCGGGTTGGATTCCACCATAGGTGCTGGTGGATTCCCGCTGAGCTTGGACTCTACCAATACACATTGCCAATCCAAAGGGCGCTTTATGGGGTCAAGCATGTTCCTGTATAAGGCTGTCACGATGGGGTTTGTTGTCTTCAGCCAACCCTCAAACTCCTCCTTTTCAAAATTCTAAGTAGAGTGTTCTGATACTACAGTACATGCTTACAAAATCACAGAACAGTCTTCGCTACTTGTACGTTGCTGCAGAGTTATGAGGCAAAGATGTGTTTTTGACCTCTTGGGTCATTATGAACCAGAGTATGAACGTGGCCTATCTTACTTGTCAGAAGTCGTGGTTTCGACACTTGTTTAATATACTGTCCCACTTCCGTATCTCAAATGCGAATGGAATATCATGGCTGACGACCAAACGAAGAAACCTCCTAGCATGGCAACAGCGATCGTGCATGGAACTGTCGTCATTAAAGAATGACCCGGGGTTGTGAAGATTCCGGCAAGAAAGCCTAGAGTAGATAAAGCCACGCTGTCAGCTTATGATTAACGTCATCTGTGCGCCTTAAAACAAGTTGATTACCTGGTGGTCCGTAATAAACTGGGAGCGCTGTAAATGACCGCAACTCTGGTACACTTGTTATTGAGATGCTGAGACTGCATGTAGTATCGAATCAGCACAGATAGAGAATCGTGGTATATTACACATACTGCAAATTCCAGAGACGTCATCATTTCACCGAAGTGTCGAGCAGCGACACCTGCCAATATGCAGTGGACACTGAAAATGAGTGAAAGAGAACATAATGTCCTTGTTATCACTTGAGATCCGATATCTGGAATAGCGAGTATGCTAGCGTCCACGGCCATGATAACACCAGCCTTGATAATGGAAGACGTAAATTTGGACAGCTTTCCAATTTCAATACAGGAAAATGCGCGTACCAAAGTGCTATGTTTCAAATTGTCGTCGTTGAAACGGTCAACGAACTGCCTGATATCAAGCGAGTTGACGATACCGTCAACATGGATATTTTCTATATGTTCCAAAACAAGTGCTGGCACCCCGAACATTGCAGCGGTCGACAGTAAAAGGGGAAGGGTTCGCTTTCGCTTGAATCCTTCCACAGAATGAGACCGCATCAAACGAGCTTCCGGTAAACCGTAGTAGTTTAAGAATTGATGATGGCCTTATCCTATAAGTTAATGCAAAACTTGAGATACGTCGACCGAGAAAAACCTACGTAGGATGCTCCATATCCTTCCTATCAATTTTTAGGGTGGGCTCCATTTATTTCGTCGAAGTAGGAGAAGCAGACGTACCGCAAAACGCTACTCCTTGCTCAGTCATGAAATCGTTGGACGAAAGATGACTCTCTGCACGATTCCGTCCGAAAATAAAGCGCTATATCATATTTGTATGACGTACCGAATCTAATGATACGAGATATTATTTTCTCCGTTTGGTCGTTGTTCCGAAACAACGAAGCTGCAGTCGATTGTTCTAAGGTTAGTCCTTCTATAATACATGTTCAATTCAGTTCTGTGGTGTCTGCACTAGGATGTCTTGCCTGCTAAAAACCATTCCAAGTGGACTCGTAGTTTGTTTGCATCAGAAGGCCTCATTTCATAATGACGCGGAAAGAAATCGACATGCTTCCTGATTTATATGCACGTCAATGTTCAAGTGGTGTTTATTCCATCGACCAATTATTACCAAAATTGTGATTCGAGCTCAAGACCTACGCATTTGAATCAGACAGCATAGCGTGCGTTGGCAGGACGTTGGAACTTACGTTTATGGTTCCACTCCCGTGCGAATGCACACTCCTGAAAAAGCAAACTTGCGTCGAACGCATCAAACCAAGCGACTATGTGCTGCTCTGTGTTCGCACAGTAGTACTCGTAGTAATCGCCATCCTGCTTTGCAAGGGGTTCAACGACCAGGAACCACGTATCTTCTTGCAGTCTTCTGCGTGCCGCGTCAATCCAATTATTCAGATTATGTAGTCGATCGTGCGAGTATCTCTTTATGTCGGTTCCCGTATATGTCTTCTGTGCGATTGTAAGACACTGGAAAGAGTTGGATATGATCATATGTTGCTTACCGTCTTCCTGGCAAAATAGTACATGACGCCCGACGGGTGCACGATCCCCTCCCAATCACCGTAACACGCTTCATCCCTGTTGATCCCCAGCTTCAGTCAGTTTCGATTGAGCAACTAATGCCAGACCGGAATGCATCAACTTGTTTGGACTGAATGCTATAATCAGCGCCCAACAAGGGATTGCTAGGAAGAAGGTAGGTCAGGGCACGAGCTTAAGAACTCAGTAGAAAAGCTAACTGTACTACTGCTTTCGAATACCTTGGCAACTCTGACGGCCATGAAGGTATGCTGCGACTTAGTAGATATCGATCAGTGTCTGTTTGAACCATTTCTATATTCCAGCAACATAAACACGACACGAAGTTGGTAGCAAATTTGATTTCCAGATATATTCTCCGCATCACTTGCGGAGATTCTATATGGGAAAGTTTGCTGACTCTGCTCCGCGAACCACTGGAAAGTTATCCACAGCGAGTACCAACAACGTTCCCTTCGAGTCCGCTCACTACTTCACATCTCCAGAGTATGGATTCCCGTTCCTCGTCCTTGTCCTCACTAATGCCAAGTGTCGTATGTAATGATCAGGTCATCGTTCTCAGGATATCTGGGGATCTATCCTGCTCGATCGTCTCCCAAGCTGAATTCTGCTCATCATTCCATTTCAACTGCGCAGTCATCTCCGGTTTCCCCTCTGGTTTTCGCTAACATGTCTTCCTTCCCGGGTCAACAAGCACCAAACCTTGACGTGACGTGAGCCACGATCTTCATCTCTCAGATTTTCCTGCGTACACAGGCAACATGATCGAGGTATAGGACTAGGATACGGAGGCGGATGAATGAGCGGGATGGCTCAACGCTGCTTCATTTTGTCCATGACGTGGGTCTTAATTGCACGCATGGGCAGGTCACTCGCGGGATCCATACCGTTGTCTCCTTAAATTACGAGACTGTCAAGTATTTTGGTGGGGAGGAGTATGAGGCGCAGAGGTACACGGAGGCTATTGGAGAGTATCGGACTTTGGAGAGGAGAGGAGAGTTGTTCGTGAGTGTTTGCGTCTCATCTCATTTCAAACGCACGTCTCGTTTCAAAACCACATCTTATTGTGTTTCGTTTCTATCACGAATGCAAATGCTAATCACACCTGTAGTATATCTCAACCTCCTACTCGATGCAGCTGAAATCGACCGTTTTGTTTTCATCTAAAATCATCCAAGAAATAATTAGCGAATCATCGTAGACATCAAGTCTCTCTTGCGCACTCTTCTTGCACTCTTTTTCCGATCCACCACCTCCTCAGCAGGACCTTCATTCGGTAAAACCATCTGAACCGCTCCACTTGCCATCGTCCAACGAAGAGCTACCGTCAGTCGTAGCTCCGTCAAATTAAGCTACTACTACTACTACCACCACCACCACCACCACCACCAACTCGAATGACTCAAAGGTATCGATGGTCGTTCAACCAGAAACCGCGGGTTCTCTCAGTCCAGTTCAGAGTACTTCGAGAGTGAAAAGTCCGTGATGGATGAGGACGACCACCCACAAGTCTCTGCGGAATCTCCAGAGTCTCCTCCCCCTGCTGCCTTCGTCAAGTCCCAGAGAGGTCGCACGGTCAAGCTAGCCCAATATCGCGAGTCAAGTGATGACGAGGTCAACAAGATATTTCGAGATGATGAAGATGTCGAACTCGTCAATTCTGATATTGACGCGATGGATGGTGATGATGAAGATGATGATGATGATGATCAACCACGTCGAAAAACGCGCTCTTCCAGCAAACACAGTTTCATTAATGACGACATGACAAGCAATCGTCGTGTCCTTCGCAATCGGAACAAGAACCCTCCACCCCCTCCTACAACCTCTAGTGGTCGTATCACTCATCAACCCAAGCGATATGAACCCAGTAACAATCCAGCCAAGAGATTGACGTGTGCTCAAAGCAAAGCCGCTGCTGAAATGGATGATGGCTATATCGACGAGCCATCGGACGGCTCAGTCGATGCAGATGGCTCTCTTGATGACGCACCATGGATAACGACCTCGATGCCGAAGGCGAGGTGGATTTGGATGGTGAGGTTGAACATGATATTCCAGGATCTACAGTCAGATGGCCGACCGTATTCATTACGACAACGTGCCCCAATCAATTATGCCATCCCACCAGCACCGGAGTAGATGAAACAAGCAACACCGCGTCCAGCTGGTGGCCGAGGTGGCGGCCATCGAAGGCGTAGACCAGGATGGAGTGCCTCTGGTGCTGAACTGAGCAGGTGGATGGGCATGGCCCCAGCTGATGACTCGGTGGTCATCATACCTGTTTGCCACATATAGCAGTTAGTTGACGCATGCTTATGCTAGGATTCCAACTTCCCAACTCAAACACCCCGTAAACCTTTTCGAGGTGCCGGTGTTTTTGGTGCCGGAGGCCCTGTTTCGGCGGGTGGTGCTGGTTTACTGCCAGGCGACCTTGTTGCCGCTGCTGGCACCCCTTCGAACCTGGGCAAAATTGGCGATGCAGGTGATTGCCATTGTTGCTTGCAAATCATCTCGAACTCATCCGCCCGCAGCATTGGCTGATGCAGACCCATTGAGGAGTAAACACTAATATCACCTTTCGATGAAGTTGGTGGCTTGGATGATCGTGCATGTTCTTCCATTGGGTTGTCATACGTTCTTGACCTCCTGTTTACAGACATCCATTCATTACAGGAAATGACCATTCTTCCACTATTGTACCCAGAAGTTTTCCAACGATTCAATCTAACGCCTCCTCATGGAGGGCTATTCCACGGACCTCCTGGTACAGGAAAGACGCTCCTCGCCCGTGCTCTTGCCGCGAGCTGTCGGGCTAATGGCAAGGGTGTCTGTAAGTTGCCCTCCTTTCCGTCAAGCCATCACCTCTCATTGTCTGCTAGCCTTCTTCATGCGTAAGGGTGCCGACTGCCTGTCAAAATGGGTCGGTGAGGCTGAACGCCAACTTCGTCTTCTGTTCGAGGAAGCACGCAATTGCCAACCAAGTATAATCTTCTTTGATGAAATTGATGGACTGGCACCTGTCCGGTCATCAAAGCAGGACCAGATCCACGCTTCGATTGTTTCAACGTTTCTAGCGCTGATGGACGGTATGGACGGACGTGGCCAGGTCATTGCCATAGGCGCCACCAACCGTCCTGATGCCATCGATCCTGCTCTACGAAGGCCTGGTCGATTTGACAGGGAATTATATTTTCCCCTTCCATCTCTCGAGGCTCGTGAACGTATATCGACGATCATGACAAAGGACTGGCAGGGCTGGAAGGATGGACAAGGTGGTGAGAATATCAAGGGACTCGCCAAGTTCACCAAGGGTTATGGTGGGGCTGATCTACGGTGTGTGATTTTACAGCTATACGTGCTGTCATCTGACTCACGTACTACAGGCCTTGTGTACCGAGGCGGCTTTGAACGCTATTCAGCGGCGATATCCTCAGATATACCAGTCCAGTGACCGACTACTCCTCAAGCCCGAGACTATTGGTGTAACATTCAGGGACTTCATGATCTCCATCAAGAGTACGTTTGTTTTTATCCAATACAGATGGTACAACTGACGTCTCATCTCTAGAGCTCGTCCCGTCATCTGCACTCTCATCATCCTCATCCGCTTCACCTCTCCCCACTCAGCTTGCTCCTTTGTTTTCGGACACCTTAGAGAAGGTGAAAGATGCTATCAACAGGGTTCTTCCTGTGAGCAAGAAGCGCACTGCTTTGGAAGAAGCTATGTGGGAAGAGGATAGTGAGGCACATGCCCTTGACAGGGAACTGTTCATCCAATGTGAGTACTGACAGCTGGTTAATCGATGGAGTTGTTGATCGTTCCATAGCTATGGAGACCTTACGGGTCTATCGACCACGACTGGTACTCCATGGGCCTGCTGGTATGGGACGAGGCTATTTAGGAGCCGGCGCCCTCCATCATTTTGGAGGGATATCATGTTCAGACCCTCGACCTGGGGACACTCATGGGTGATTATATAGGATTTTT
This sequence comes from Suillus placidus, assembly GCA_016628565.1. Lineage (NCBI taxonomy): Eukaryota > Fungi > Basidiomycota > Agaricomycetes > Boletales > Suillaceae > Suillus > Suillus placidus. The sequence goes on along the minus strand of JABBWD010000287.1, from coordinate 14,403 downwards.
GCAAGTAGGTTGGGTTCAGGGACAGGTATTCTACAGGTTTTTCTAAAACGAAGGTATATATTTACAGTAATATAGATGCGCAAGCTAGACGAAGTTGATCCAAATAGGTATATATATTAGCAAAAGCTGCCCCATCTAGAGCCGCCTCTAGATGCGGAAGAATCAAGCAAAATCAAGCAAAAGTGCGTCATCTAGAGTCGACTCTAGATGCGCAAGAATCAAGCAAAATCAAGCAAAAGCGCCCCATCTAGACCTGCCTCTAGATGGGGCAAGAATCAAGCAAAATCAAGCAAAGTCTGAACAAGGTTTTGACCTGGGCCATAAGGATAAGGAACATAATAGTCAAGACTACGATAGCAAAAAAAAGCAAAAGACAAGGATAAAGATTACGACAGTCAAGACCACGATACGATAAGCAAGTCAAGGATAAGAAATGCGACAGTCAAGACTACGACAAGGAAGTCAAGGATAAGAAATGCGACATCATACGATAGTCAAGACAAGGATAAGAAACACGATAGACTACGATAGACTACGATACCATACGATACGATAACTTACGATAGCAACATGATAGTCAAGGATAAGGATAAGCAGGATCATCATATGTTGGATCGCCCCCACCCCCCCACCCATTAGAGGTTTGAAAATCACCCCCCGCAGGTTAGAGCTAGGTTTTCTCGCTGTCTCGGATAAAAACGTATTCTCTCGGTGTCTCGGTTCTCGGTACTATACCATAGCAAGACAAGCGATACAATACGCCACGATAGTCAAGACAAGGATAAGGAATGCAATAAGCCTCCAACGCAACCAGTCGCATCAGAGGTTATACATTACGATAGCAAGACAAGCAATACGATAGCAATAAATCAAGCAAAATCAAGCAACACCAGAGCCATAAAATAGCAAAAATCAAGCAAAATCAAGCCCAGTCCGAACGAGGTTTTGTCCTAAGCCCACGCGTCACCCCAGACAAGATCAACCGTCTCATTAGCAAAAAATAACAAAAAATAGCAAAAATCAAGCAAAGTCAAGCCCAGTCCGAACGAGGTTTTCGCCTCAGCCCACGCATCACTCCAGACAAGATCAACCGCCCCATTAGCAACAAATAGCAAAAATCAAGCAAAGTCAAGCAAAGTCCAAACGAGGTTTCGACCTTCGTCTACGCATCAAATAGCAAAAAAATAGCAAAAATCAAGCAAAGTCAAGCAAAGTCCAAACAAGGTTTTCGCCTCAGCCCACGCATCCCCCCATCAGCAAAGAATAGCAAAAATCAAGCAAAGTCAAGCAAAGTCAAAACGAGGTTTCGACCTTCGTCTATGCATCAAATCAAACAATGCGATAGCAAAAAAATAGCAAAACTCAAGCAAAGTCAAGTCAAGTCAAAGCGAGGTTTTGACCTTCGCCCGCACATCAAGGATAAGGATCAGGAATACGACAGTCAAGACTACGACAGCAAAAGACAAGGATAACAAACACGATACCATAGTCATAGTCTACGATAACCAAGCAACCAAGTCAAATCAAGGATAAGAAACGCCACGCCATAGCATACGATAACATACGATACGATAGTCAAGTCAAGGATAAGAAACGCAATAGACCACCATACGATACCATACGATACGATAACAATACAAATCAATACAATACAATACCATACGATAACATACGATATAATAGCAATACAATCGGGTACGATAACAACACGATAGTCAAGGATAAGGATAACAGGGCTTGCCATACGTTAGAGTTTTTAGATCCCCCCGCCCCCCCACCCGTTAGAGGCTTTTAGGCTTAGGGTCAGAAAACCACCCCCCGCAGGTTAGAGCTAGGTTTTCTCGCTGTCTCGGATAAAAACGTATTCTCTCGGTGTCTCGGTTCTCGGCACAATACAATAGCAAGACAAGCAATACGATAGACTACGATCGTCAACGGATACACAACACTACAATACGATAGCAATACAAGCAATACGATAGCAAGACGCTACGGTGGCAATAAAACAGCAGAAATCAAGCGACACCAGAGCAATAAAATAGCAAAAATCATGCAAAATCAAGCCCAGTCAGAACGAGGTTTTGACCTCAGCCAACGCATCACCCCAGACAAGATCAACCATCCCAATAGCAATAAAATAGCAAAAATCAACCAAAGTCAAGCAAAGTCTGAACGAGGTTTCGACCAAAGCCCACGCGTCACCCCAGACAGAATCAAGCCGAATCAAGCGACAACACAAGCAAAAAAAAACACACAAAAATCAAGCAAAGTCAAGCCAAGTCTGAACGAGGTTTTGACCTCAAATCAAGCAATACCATAGCAAAAAACACACGCAAATCAAGCAAAATCAAGCCAAGTCTGAACAAGGTTTTGACCTCGAACCACGCATCGAATCAAGCAATATCATAGCAAAAATAAAGCAAAATAAAGCCAAGTCTGAACAAGGTTTTGACCCTCGCCCCCGCCCATGATCGGTGGGTGCCTCCAGTGGAACCATTCCAGTGGAGAGTCTTTGATCTCTGAACAAGGTTTTGACCTGGGCCATAAGGATAAGGAACATAATAGTCAAGACTACGATAGCAAAAAAAAGCAAAAGACAAGGATAAAGATTACGACAGTCAAGACCACGATACGATAAGCAAGTCAAGGATAAGAAATGCGACAGTCAAGACTACGACAAGGAAGTCAAGGATAAGAAATGCGACATCATACGATAGTCAAGACAAGGATAAGAAACACGATAGACTACGATACCATACGATACGATAACTTACGATAGCAACATGATAGTCAAGGATAAGGATAAGCAGGATCATCATATGTTGGATCGCCCCCACCCCCCCGCCCATTAGAGGTTTGAAAATCACCCCCCGCAGGTTAGAGCTAGGTTTTCTCGCTGTCTCGGATAAAAACGTATTCTCTCGGTGTCTCGGTTCTCGGTACTATACCATAGCAAGACAAGCGATACAATACGCCACGATAGTCAAGACAAGGATAAGGAATGCAATAAGCCTCCAACGCAACCAGTCGCATCAGAGGTTATACATTACGATAGCAAGACAAGCAATACGATAGCAATAAATCAAGCAAAATCAAGCAACACCAGAGCCATAAAATAGCAAAAATCAAGCAAAATCAAGCCCAGTCCGAACGAGGTTTTGTCCTAAGCCCACGCGTCACCCCAGACAAGATCAACCGTCTCATTAGCAAAAAATAACAAAAAATAGCAAAAATCAAGCAAAGTCAAGCCCAGTCCGAACGAGGTTTTCGCCTCAGCCCACGCATCACTCCAGACAAGATCAACCGCCCCATTAGCAACAAATAGCAAAAATCAAGCAAAGTCAAGCAAAGTCCAAACGAGGTTTCGACCTTCGTCTACGCATCAAATAGCAAAAAAATAGCAAAAATCAAGCAAAGTCAAGCAAAGTCCAAACAAGGTTTTCGCCTCAGCCCACGCATCCCCCCATCAGCAAAGAATAGCAAAAATCAAGCAAAGTCAAGCAAAGTCAAAACGAGGTTTCGACCTTCGTCTATGCATCAAATCAAACAATGCGATAGCAAAAAAATAGCAAAACTCAAGCAAAGTCAAGTCAAGTCAAAGCGAGGTTTTGACCTTCGCCCGCACATCAAGGATAAGGATCAGGAATACGACAGTCAAGACTACGACAGCAAAAGACAAGGATAACAAACACGATACCATAGTCATAGTCTACGATAACCAAGCAACCAAGTCAAATCAAGGATAAGAAACGCCACGCCATAGCATACGATAACATACGATACGATAGTCAAGTCAAGGATAAGAAACGCAATAGACCACCATACGATACCATACGATACGATAACAATACAAATCAATACAATACAATACCATACGATAACATACGATATAATAGCAATACAATCGGGTACGATAACAACACGATAGTCAAGGATAAGGATAACAGGGCTTGCCATACGTTAGAGTTTTTAGATCCCCCCGCCCCCCCACCCGTTAGAGGCTTTTAGGCTTAGGGTCAGAAAACCACCCCCCGCAGGTTAGAGCTAGGTTTTCTCGCTGTCTCGGATAAAAACGTATTCTCTCGGTGTCTCGGTTCTCGGCACAATACAATAGCAAGACAAGCAATACGATAGACTACGATCGTCAACGGATACACAACACTACAATACGATAGCAATACAAGCAATACGATAGCAAGACGCTACGGTGGCAATAAAACAGCAGAAATCAAGCGACACCAGAGCAATAAAATAGCAAAAATCATGCAAAATCAAGCCCAGTCAGAACGAGGTTTTGACCTCAGCCAACGCATCACCCCAGACAAGATCAACCATCCCAATAGCAATAAAATAGCAAAAATCAACCAAAGTCAAGCAAAGTCTGAACGAGGTTTCGACCAAAGCCCACGCGTCACCCCAGACAGAATCAAGCCGAATCAAGCGACAACACAAGCAAAAAAAAACACACAAAAATCAAGCAAAGTCAAGCCAAGTCTGAACGAGGTTTTGACCTCAAATCAAGCAATACCATAGCAAAAAACACACGCAAATCAAGCAAAATCAAGCCAAGTCTGAACAAGGTTTTGACCTCGAACCACGCATCGAATCAAGCAATATCATAGCAAAAATAAAGCAAAATAAAGCCAAGTCTGAACAAGGTTTTGACCCTCGCCCCCGCCCATGATCGGTGGGTGCCTCCAGTGGAACCATTCCAGTGGAGAGTCTTTGATCTCTGAACAAGGTTTTGACCTGGGCCATAAGGATAAGGAACATAATAGTCAAGACTACGATAGCAAAAAAAAGCAAAAGACAAGGATAAAGATTACGACAGTCAAGACCACGATACGATAAGCAAGTCAAGGATAAGAAATGCGACAGTCAAGACTACGACAAGGAAGTCAAGGATAAGAAATGCGACATCATACGATAGTCAAGACAAGGATAAGAAACACGATAGACTACGATACCATACGATACGATAACTTACGATAGCAACATGATAGTCAAGGATAAGGATAAGCAGGATCATCATATGTTGGATCGCCCCCACCCCCCCGCCCATTAGAGGTTTGAAAATCACCCCCCGCAGGTTAGAGCTAGGTTTTCTCGCTGTCTCGGATAAAAACGTATTCTCTCGGTGTCTCGGTTCTCGGTACTATACCATAGCAAGACAAGCGATACAATACGCCACGATAGTCAAGACAAGGATAAGGAATGCAATAAGCCTCCAACGCAACCAGTCGCATCAGAGGTTATACATTACGATAGCAAGACAAGCAATACGATAGCAATAAATCAAGCAAAATCAAGCAACACCAGAGCCATAAAATAGCAAAAATCAAGCAAAATCAAGCCCAGTCCGAACGAGGTTTTGTCCTAAGCCCACGCGTCACCCCAGACAAGATCAACCGTCTCATTAGCAAAAAATAACAAAAAATAGCAAAAATCAAGCAAAGTCAAGCCCAGTCCGAACGAGGTTTTCGCCTCAGCCCACGCATCACTCCAGACAAGATCAACCGCCCCATTAGCAACAAATAGCAAAAATCAAGCAAAGTCAAGCAAAGTCCAAACGAGGTTTCGACCTTCGTCTACGCATCAAATAGCAAAAAAATAGCAAAAATCAAGCAAAGTCAAGCAAAGTCCAAACAAGGTTTTCGCCTCAGCCCACGCATCCCCCCATCAGCAAAGAATAGCAAAAATCAAGCAAAGTCAAGCAAAGTCAAAACGAGGTTTCGACCTTCGTCTATGCATCAAATCAAACAATGCGATAGCAAAAAAATAGCAAAACTCAAGCAAAGTCAAGTCAAGTCAAAGCGAGGTTTTGACCTTCGCCCGCACATCAAGGATAAGGATCAGGAATACGACAGTCAAGACTACGACAGCAAAAGACAAGGATAACAAACACGATACCATAGTCATAGTCTACGATAACCAAGCAACCAAGTCAAATCAAGGATAAGAAACGCCACGCCATAGCATACGATAACATACGATACGATAGTCAAGTCAAGGATAAGAAACGCAATAGACCACCATACGATACCATACGATACGATAACAATACAAATCAATACAATACAATACCATACGATAACATACGATATAATAGCAATACAATCGGGTACGATAACAACACGATAGTCAAGGATAAGGATAACAGGGCTTGCCATACGTTAGAGTTTTTAGATCCCCCCGCCCCCCCACCCGTTAGAGGCTTTTAGGCTTAGGGTCAGAAAACCACCCCCCGCAGGTTAGAGCTAGGTTTTCTCGCTGTCTCGGATAAAAACGTATTCTCTCGGTGTCTCGGTTCTCGGCACAATACAATAGCAAGACAAGCAATACGATAGACTACGATCGTCAACGGATACACAACACTACAATACGATAGCAATACAAGCAATACGATAGCAAGACGCTACGGTGGCAATAAAACAGCAGAAATCAAGCGACACCAGAGCAATAAAATAGCAAAAATCATGCAAAATCAAGCCCAGTCAGAACGAGGTTTTGACCTCAGCCAACGCATCACCCCAGACAAGATCAACCATCCCAATAGCAATAAAATAGCAAAAATCAACCAAAGTCAAGCAAAGTCTGAACGAGGTTTCGACCAAAGCCCACGCGTCACCCCAGACAGAATCAAGCCGAATCAAGCGACAACACAAGCAAAAAAAAACACACAAAAATCAAGCAAAGTCAAGCCAAGTCTGAACGAGGTTTTGACCTCAAATCAAGCAATACCATAGCAAAAAACACACGCAAATCAAGCAAAATCAAGCCAAGTCTGAACAAGGTTTTGACCTCGAACCACGCATCGAATCAAGCAATATCATAGCAAAAATAAAGCAAAATAAAGCCAAGTCTGAACAAGGTTTTGACCCTCGCCCCCGCCCATGATCGGTGGGTGCCTCCAGTGGAACCATTCCAGTGGAGAGTCTTTGATCTCTGAACAAGGTTTTGACCTGGGCCATAAGGATAAGGAACATAATAGTCAAGACTACGATAGCAAAAAAAAGCAAAAGACAAGGATAAAGATTACGACAGTCAAGACCACGATACGATAAGCAAGTCAAGGATAAGAAATGCGACAGTCAAGACTACGACAAGGAAGTCAAGGATAAGAAATGCGACATCATACGATAGTCAAGACAAGGATAAGAAACACGATAGACTACGATACCATACGATACGATAACTTACGATAGCAACATGATAGTCAAGGATAAGGATAAGCAGGATCATCATATGTTGGATCGCCCCCACCCCCCCGCCCATTAGAGGTTTGAAAATCACCCCCCGCAGGTTAGAGCTAGGTTTTCTCGCTGTCTCGGATAAAAACGTATTCTCTCGGTGTCTCGGTTCTCGGTACTATACCATAGCAAGACAAGCGATACAATACGCCACGATAGTCAAGACAAGGATAAGGAATGCAATAAGCCTCCAACGCAACCAGTCGCATCAGAGGTTATACATTACGATAGCAAGACAAGCAATACGATAGCAATAAATCAAGCAAAATCAAGCAACACCAGAGCCATAAAATAGCAAAAATCAAGCAAAATCAAGCCCAGTCCGAACGAGGTTTTGTCCTAAGCCCACGCGTCACCCCAGACAAGATCAACCGTCTCATTAGCAAAAAATAACAAAAAATAGCAAAAATCAAGCAAAGTCAAGCCCAGTCCGAACGAGGTTTTCGCCTCAGCCCACGCATCACTCCAGACAAGATCAACCGCCCCATTAGCAACAAATAGCAAAAATCAAGCAAAGTCAAGCAAAGTCCAAACGAGGTTTCGACCTTCGTCTACGCATCAAATAGCAAAAAAATAGCAAAAATCAAGCAAAGTCAAGCAAAGTCCAAACAAGGTTTTCGCCTCAGCCCACGCATCCCCCCATCAGCAAAGAATAGCAAAAATCAAGCAAAGTCAAGCAAAGTCAAAACGAGGTTTCGACCTTCGTCTATGCATCAAATCAAACAATGCGATAGCAAAAAAATAGCAAAACTCAAGCAAAGTCAAGTCAAGTCAAAGCGAGGTTTTGACCTTCGCCCGCACATCAAGGATAAGGATCAGGAATACGACAGTCAAGACTACGACAGCAAAAGACAAGGATAACAAACACGATACCATAGTCATAGTCTACGATAACCAAGCAACCAAGTCAAATCAAGGATAAGAAACGCCACGCCATAGCATACGATAACATACGATACGATAGTCAAGTCAAGGATAAGAAACGCAATAGACCACCATACGATACCATACGATACGATAACAATACAAATCAATACAATACAATACCATACGATAACATACGATATAATAGCAATACAATCGGGTACGATAACAACACGATAGTCAAGGATAAGGATAACAGGGCTTGCCATACGTTAGAGTTTTTAGATCCCCCCGCCCCCCCACCCGTTAGAGGCTTTTAGGCTTAGGGTCAGAAAACCACCCCCCGCAGGTTAGAGCTAGGTTTTCTCGCTGTCTCGGATAAAAACGTATTCTCTCGGTGTCTCGGTTCTCGGCACAATACAATAGCAAGACAAGCAATACGATAGACTACGATCGTCAACGGATACACAACACTACAATACGATAGCAATACAAGCAATACGATAGCAAGACGCTACGGTGGCAATAAAACAGCAGAAATCAAGCGACACCAGAGCAATAAAATAGCAAAATCATGCAAAATCAAGCCCAGTCAGAACGAGGTTTTGACCTCAGCCAACGCATCACCCCAGACAAGATCAACCATCCCAATAGCAATAAAATAGCAAAAATCAACCAAAGTCAAGCAAAGTCTGAACGAGGTTTCGACCAAAGCCCACGCGTCACCCCAGACAGAATCAAGCCGAATCAAGCGACAACACAAGCAAAAAAAACACACAAAAATCAAGCAAAGTCAAGCCAAGTCTGAACGAGGTTTTGACCTCAAATCAAGCAATACCATAGCAAAAAACACACGCAAATCAAGCAAAATCAAGCCAAGTCTGAACAAGGTTTTGACCTCGAACCACGCATCGAATCAAGCAATATCATAGCAAAAATAAAGCAAAATAAAGCCAAGTCTGAACAAGGTTTTGACCCTCGCCCCCGCCCATGATCGGTGGGTGCCTCCAGTGGAACCATTCCAGTGGAGAGTCTTTGATCTCTGAACAAGGTTTTGACCTGGGCCATAAGGATAAGGAACATAATAGTCAAGACTACGATAGCAAAAAAAGCAAAAGACAAGGATAAAGATTACGACAGTCAAGACCACGATACGATAAGCAAGTCAAGGATAAGAAATGCGACAGTCAAGACTACGACAAGGAAGTCAAGGATAAGAAATGCGACATCATACGATAGTCAAGACAAGGATAAGAAACACGATAGACTACGATACCATACGATACGATAACTTACGATAGCAACATGATAGTCAAGGATAAGGATAAGCAGGATCATCATATGTTGGATCGCCCCCACCCCCCCGCCCATTAGAGGTTTGAAAATCACCCCCCGCAGGTTAGAGCTAGGTTTTCTCGCTGTCTCGGATAAAAACGTATTCTCTCGGTGTCTCGGTTCTCGGTACTATACCATAGCAAGACAAGCGATACAATACGCCACGATAGTCAAGACAAGGATAAGGAATGCAATAAGCCTCCAACGCAACCAGTCGCATCAGAGGTTATACATTACGATAGCAAGACAAGCAATACGATAGCAATAAATCAAGCAAAATCAAGCAACACCAGAGCCATAAAATAGCAAAAATCAAGCAAAATCAAGCCCAGTCCGAACGAGGTTTTGTCCTAAGCCCACGCGTCACCCCAGACAAGATCAACCGTCTCATTAGCAAAAAATAACAAAAATAGCAAAAATCAAGCAAAGTCAAGCCCAGTCCGAACGAGGTTTTCGCCTCAGCCCACGCATCACTCCAGACAAGATCAACCGCCCCATTAGCAACAAATAGCAAAAATCAAGCAAAGTCAAGCAAAGTCCAAACGAGGTTTCGACCTTCGTCTACGCATCAAATAGCAAAAAATAGCAAAAATCAAGCAAAGTCAAGCAAAGTCCAAACAAGGTTTTCGCCTCAGCCCACGCATCCCCCCATCAGCAAAGAATAGCAAAAATCAAGCAAAGTCAAGCAAAGTCAAAACGAGGTTTCGACCTTCGTCTATGCATCAAATCAAACAATGCGATAGCAAAAAAATAGCAAAACTCAAGCAAAGTCAAGTCAAGTCAAAGCGAGGTTTTGACCTTCGCCCGCACATCAAGGATAAGGATCAGGAATACGACAGTCAAGACTACGACAGCAAAAGACAAGGATAACAAACACGATACCATAGTCATAGTCTACGATAACCAAGCAACCAAGTCAAATCAAGGATAAGAAACGCCACGCCATAGCATACGATAACATACGATACGATAGTCAAGTCAAGGATAAGAAACGCAATAGACCACCATACGATACCATACGATACGATAACAATACAAATCAATACAATACAATACCATACGATAACATACGATATAATAGCAATACAATCGGGTACGATAACAACACGATAGTCAAGGATAAGGATAACAGGGCTTGCCATACGTTAGAGTTTTTAGATCCCCCCGCCCCCCCACCCGTTAGAGGCTTTTAGGCTTAGGGTCAGAAAACCACCCCCCGCAGGTTAGAGCTAGGTTTTCTCGCTGTCTCGGATAAAAACGTATTCTCTCGGTGTCTCGGTTCTCGGCACAATACAATAGCAAGACAAGCAATACGATAGACTACGATCGTCAACGGATACACAACACTACAATACGATAGCAATACAAGCAATACGATAGCAAGACGCTACGGTGGCAATAAAACAGCAGAAATCAAGCGACACCAGAGCAATAAAATAGCAAAAATCATGCAAAATCAAGCCCAGTCAGAACGAGGTTTTGACCTCAGCCAACGCATCACCCCAGACAAGATCAACCATCCCAATAGCAATAAAATAGCAAAAATCAACCAAAGTCAAGCAAAGTCTGAACGAGGTTTCGACCAAAGCCCACGCGTCACCCCAGACAGAATCAAGCCGAATCAAGCGACAACACAAGCAAAAAAAAACACACAAAAATCAAGCAAAGTCAAGCCAAGTCTGAACGAGGTTTTGACCTCAAATCAAGCAATACCATAGCAAAAAACACACGCAAATCAAGCAAAATCAAGCCAAGTCTGAACAAGGTTTTGACCTCGAACCACGCATCGAATCAAGCAATATCATAGCAAAAATAAAGCAAAATAAAGCCAAGTCTGAACAAGGTTTTGACCCTCGCCCCCGCCCATGATCGGTGGGTGCCTCCAGTGGAACCATTCCAGTGGAGAGTCTTTGATCTCTGAACAAGGTTTTGACCTGGGCCATAAGGATAAGGAACATAATAGTCAAGACTACGATAGCAAAAAAAAGCAAAAGACAAGGATAAAGATTACGACAGTCAAGACCACGATACGATAAGCAAGTCAAGGATAAGAAATGCGACAGTCAAGACTACGACAAGGAAGTCAAGGATAAGAAATGCGACATCATACGATAGTCAAGACAAGGATAAGAAACACGATAGACTACGATACCATACGATACGATAACTTACGATAGCAACATGATAGTCAAGGATAAGGATAAGCAGGATCATCATATGTTGGATCGCCCCCACCCCCCCGCCCATTAGAGGTTTGAAAATCACCCCCCGCAGGTTAGAGCTACCTATATGTTCGATCCGTCTATACCCCCACAGACGTCCCCGTCCCTCCCGCTAGCCTTTTCAGGCAACGTCCCTTTTTCCCATCAGCCATTTCGAACCTCGGCCTGTCGTAAACCCATCTCCGACCCTCCCTCGAAGAAGAGACGTCCCTCCGTCCCTTTTTCCCACCGCCGCCCAAAACGGAAACGTCCCTCCGTCCCTTTTTCCCACCGCCGCCCAAAACGGAAGCGTCCCTCCGTCCCTTTTTCCCACCGCCGCCCAAAACGGAAACGTCCCTCCGTCCCTTTTTTCTCATGGCTTTCCGTCCCCTTCTCGAAAAGGAAGCGTCCCTCCGTCCCTTTTTCTCATGGCGTCCGTCCCCTTCTCAAAATGGAAACGTCCCTTGCTGGATATGGAAGCGTCCCTTCTACCCTACAGGAGGTTTCTTCCTTTCATTGCGCCGCCGCCGCTACTGCCGCCCGCCTGTTTGCAGAATCGTAGAATCATTCGTCGGGTCGCCTAGCAGCCTGCCGCAGTGCAGTAACTTTGAAATGCCGACATAATTCGTCGGCCATGCCGCCGCAGCACGCAGCAAGCAGCACAGTAGATTATGAACGTCAAACCGCTTCGTCGGTAATGCCACACAGCTCGCCCGCGCGGTGGTTTACGAATGAACACGCGATTCGTCCGTCGCCCAGCAGCCTGCAGTAGTAGAGTAGCGTAGTTTGCAAATGCCAAAATGATCCGTCGGTCATGCCGCCGCACCACATGCGCTAGCACATTACTTTACAGTCGCCAAAACGCTTCATCGGAACTGCAACAGCTCGCCCGTACAGTAGTTTACAAATGACTGGACGATTCGTCCGCCGCCCAGCAGCCTGCGATAGTTACGGCGGTTTACAAATGCCACGATAATCCGTCGGTCATGCCGCCGCAGCGCACGCAGTAGCACAGCAGTTTATGAATGCCAAACCAGTTCGTCGGCATTGCGATGGCTCGCCCATACAGCATTTTACAAACTGTTTTGTTGCCTGTGCGGCGTCTTTCGCGCGAGGGCAATCGATGCTTTCATTCAATCTGATCTGCAGGTTCGGCCGCTGAGACTCCCGAGTTGCTTGAGGCGAGAGCTCCTCCCTCCTTTTTTTTTACTATCGCCTACTTAAAATTTTATGTACTGCGACTATTACACGAGTGCGAGAAAGATACTGTTTCGAATTATGGAGCGAGATAAATTGTAAGTACGTGGTCGGCATCGAAAGAACTCTAGGCAAGGATATTCTGCATGTCGTGGACGAAATGAAGGCTGGCTCCCATCACAAACAAATAAGACTCGAGCGCACGAGCATCAAGCGAAAAACTGGGGCTTTGCTCTCTCGATGTTGCCGCAAAACCAAAGGAACGCCTCCACGCAATTGTTGTACCTCCCTCGTTCCGCGTGCTCTTGGACGGCCCAAGCGATGAGTTCATCTAGGGTGGACAACTTCGCTCCTTCGCCCATGTCACGTACCAGCAGCTTCCTGAACTTCTCTTCCTTCCACATGCTGTAGACCGCCTTGAAGATGAATCCGGCGAACGGGCATGCCGTCCCTTTCTTGTACGCGAGACCGACGTGACATGCGGGTTGCTCGCCGTTGAAGTTCTTTGACTGCGGCAAGCAGCACTGGAAGCAGTAAGTGTATGGAGCAAAGTCGAACATCCTCTTGAAGACGAGGTACTCCTCCATGGACACGGCTTTCGCGTCAGGGCAGTCGACGTCGTCGGCTTCCAGGACGAGTCGGGCGCTCCTTCCAAAGTGGAATGGGCAATGGCCTTTCAAGACCACCATGTACTTGTTCAGTTTGGCGGTACGAGCCAGACGACTCATTGCAGCATCATTCGCTCGATTTGCTCTTGATGCAAAGGTGCGAGAATCGTTGGGGAGCGACGATGGAGGCGGCAATTGCACCCTCGAGGAGGCGGGCACAGACGGTTGGGATGCGAACTGGGGAATCGATGAGCAAGGAAGACAGAGTTGATGAACGAATGGAAATCATAATCATACCTTGAAGGGGTCCTCGCTCTCAGATCCCGATGCACGCTATAAACGATATTAAAAGTAAATGGTCAGCTTCGGCAGAGTGAGCAGCACGGTAGGTAGGATAGCGACTGACAGGTCGGTGGATCCTCTCCATGGCGTCGAGAATCATGGCTTGAGACGGGGTTATTTGCGAAATGGAGTCGTCGTACATCCCATCGCTGTCCTGAAACACCGTTTGCGTTGGATGCATAGGTGCAGGCGAAGACGCAGGCGCAGGCGCAGGTTGCTGTTATGTGATATGAATATACAGTCAAAACTCGGAAAGCTGTCAAACTCACTCTGACGGCAGCATTCATCCGGTGCGATGCAGATGCTGGTGGTGTAAATGCAGGAGGCGCGGTCTGCACGGAGGGAGTACCGTTGCTGTCAGAGCCTTCGGGCGGCGTCACCAAAGGGGCGTCGATGGCCTCCATGGCAAATCTTTGCATGGGGCTGTCTGGAGCACAGACGTCACAAGGTACGCCGCGAGGCTTGTCCGTGCAACGGACGGCGAGATCTACACCATCCATGCAGAGAGTAGTGGAGTACCGCCGACATTCATCGCCATGAACCACATCATCCAGTTCTTCTATGCAATTCGCCTTCACTGCCTTCGTCCCACGGAATGAAGTAATT
>JABBWD010000286.1:0-23100 GCA_016628565.1 Suillus placidus | reverse complement strand
CCCCCTCTGCAAACGTGTCTGGATTCTCGCTGTTGAAATCAAAGTGGCCATCCGTGCCGCGTCTGAACACACTGTATCGAACCTCGCTGATGTTCGATCCACACATGAGAGTGGATGATGACCGGACCAACTTCAGACTCTTATTGATGCGTGCAGGGATGAATTCTTCGTATTCCAATACTGGACTTGTATGAAGGGTTTGGGCAGTGATGCTCGTCGCCTTGGGCTGTGCCATCTAGCCCGCTCTTTGAATGACATGATCAGGGCGAGATCAATGTCGCGATGGCCGTCGCACGTGCCGCTCAGTTTCCGTACCATGAAGTTATAGTCTGACGAAAGCCCACTCTCCAACCCATTTGGAGGTGGGCTTCAGAATCTCCATGTCATCCACGCTGTCATCCTCTGGTGGTTGGATTGTGATGGCAAGGTGTAAATCTGGGATGTTTGTCGTGTCTTTGTTTTGGATGCGGTGGTTGAGGTGTATGGTGACATCGATCAATAGCTTGTCGTATGAAGAGCATCTGTGAATCTGTTGATGGCCTTCGAGAGGTGGGCAGCTGGTTTTCATGGACGGGGAGGGGGGGCATGACCTGAAATTCTGTGTGTCCTCAAAATAGGTGAATCTAGTATGAGAGAATATCATCATCAGTGTAAGTACGAGACAGTTGATAGTGCGCACTTTGCTCAAACTTCAAAATCTCTCTTTTTGGATGTAAATGCTAATACTGCTGCATACTCGCGCCGGTGATGCCGACGATGACCTTGAAGGGTGTCAGATATTGCTCGATGAAAATGACAAAGCAACCTACGATAGTGTTTGATTGAGGGTTTTGAAGAGCTTCAAGAATGATTGCACAGTGCTCTGTAAGATGATGATGATGATGGATAGTCAAGAAGATTAAAACCAGATAGCGATCTGAGAAATACTAACCTAAGCTTAAGCTGGCCTGATTATCATCTGTAAGGTCGAGTCTTGCTTGTATTGCTGCTTTGAGGTCTGCAAGCACTTGTTTGTCTGGAAGTTGTTTGTCTGTTGAGAGTGTGATGGTAGGTTCTGCAGGTTTCGGAAGTTGTTGTTTATTTTGGAGAGGGGATTAAGGTAGTATTGGAAGGTGATGTTGGGAGCCAACCCTTGGATCCAGAACTCATAGTGAGCTTAGAATACATGACTGGACAGACCCTTCAGTCACTTCTACTGCAGAACCTGTTGATAGGACATGTACATTGGCCTGCAAAACCTGGTGTACAGGACACCGGCCGGCCTATGCACTACCTGTGTAGGCCGGCCATGCAGAACCTTGCAGGCCGACACCTCATACAGAAAATGATATCTCTGCACTACCTGTGTAGACCAGCATGCAGAACCTTGCAGGCCGACACCTCATATAGAAAATGATATCTCTGCACTACCTGTGTAGATTAGCATGCAGAACCCTTGTAGTGAAGCCTAAGGTGGTCGGCTGGCTGAACATTGAATGTGGGCCAATGGGCCTGCCTTCTTGTACAGTGTGTATGACATGGCTGGCCGGCCTCCTCCTGCCCTATTGTTCATTAGGCCTGCTCCCCCTACAGGACCAATGGGCCTGCCTTCTTGTACAGTGTGTGTGACATGGCCGGCCGGCCTGCTCCTACCCTATTGTGCATTAGGCCTGCTTCCCCTACCGTATGTAGAAGGTGGCTGGCCAGCAGAACATTGAATTTGGACGAATGGGCCTGCCACCTTGTACAGTGTGTGTGACCATGACGGCCGGCCAGCTGAACATTGAATGTGGGCCAATGGGCCTGCCTTCTTGTACAGTGTGTGTGACATGGCTGGCCAGCCAGCTCCTGCCATATGTGCATTAGGCCTACTCCCCCTACAGTATGTGGAGGGTGGCCGGCCAGCCGAACATTAAATTTGGACCAATGGTCCTGCCACCTTGTGCAGTGTGTGTGACCATGATGGCCTGCCTGCTACCCCTGCAGGTGTGTAGGGTGGCTAGTCAGCTGAACATTGAATGTCGGCTAATGGGCCTGCCTCCTTGTACAGTGTGTAGGACATGGCCGGCCGGCCTGCTCCTGCCCTATTGTGCCTTAGGCCTGCTCCCCCTACAGTATGTGGAGGGTGGCCGGCCGGCCGAACATTGAATTTGGACCAATAGGCCTGCCACCTTGTGCAGTGTGTATGACATTGCAGGCCGGCCTACTGAACATCTAATTTGGGCCAATTGGCCAGCCTGCTTTGACCCTATGGTGCACTAGGCCTGCTTTGCTCTGCAGTATGTAGAAAGTGCACTGGACCTCACTTTGAGGCTGCATAGTTAATCTAGCATTTCAGTAAGCAGTCCAGAAAGATTTGCTGATAATTGCTGCATTCTGCTGCAATTTTGGTTATGTTGAGTTTGAGATGAGTGTGTCAAATGATGCACTATGCCAGTCCACCCCGTACAGACTGCACAGTAAGACTCAAATGATAGACAATTAAAGTTACTCTACTACATAATGACTGTAGAGATTGTCTACCATCTAAGCCTCACTCATTTCAGATGCCCATTTTCTATGTCTATGAGTGAAAACAAGCAGGGCAGCTGCCCTGATAGTGCTCTATCTCATATGGGGCAGCCTGCTTTTGCAGCCTGCATTGCTGGGCCGGCCGACCTGCCTACAACCTGCACTCGAGCCGGCCAGACAGGCTATGCAGTCTGTATGGGTGGACAGCCACCCCCCTGTGGTCCCCCATCTCATATGAGCCAGCCTGCATTACTACACCGCCCTGGCTGTGACCTGTAATCAAGTCGGCTGGACTGGATATGCAGTCTGTATGAGGTGGACAGCCCCCCCTGTGGTGCCTCATTCCACATGGGCCAGGGTGCCCTTGCAGCCTGCATTTCTGGGCCGGCCAACCTGCCTACGACCTGCACTCGAGCCGGCCGGACAGGCTATGCAGTCTGTATGAGGTGGACAGCCACCCCCCTGTGGTCCCCCATCTCATATGAGCCAGCCTGCATTACTACACCAGCCGCCCTGGCTGTAACCTGCAATCTAGCCGGCCAGACAGGATATGCAGTCTGTATGGGGTGGACAGCCCCCCCTGTATGCCCCATTCCACATGGACCAGGGTGCCCTTGCAGCCTGCATTCCTGCAGCGGCTGCCCTAGCTGTAACACTAACCTCACCTCGCACATTTAGAAGTCAAGTAATTACATTATGAAGCCCTCTCCAATATCAACTTGTTATACTCCATTTTCCTTGAAAACTCTTTGTGCCCTCAGCTGCAAACTCAGCCCACATGAAAGCCTGCTTTTCAGCATATGCCCTATGCCCATTCTTGATGCTTTCATCTGCCCTTGCTCGCCACTTTGATTCCTGGTTCTGAAACCACCATACTGTCCAACACATTTCATGCTGCACCAACTTCAGCTCTTCACTCCAACGGTCATACCGTGCTTTTGCTTTCAACCAATTGACTCGATAAACTAGGAATGGGGTGAGGAACATAAGCTCATTAAGGTGATAAAAATCAGATAAGATTAAAACTCACACTCATACATCCACTCACTCTGCTGACTATTCACTACAATGTTGATTCTCCAAAACCAAGCCAGCCTATCAGAACCCTGACCATGCCTATTTTCCTCAGTGACTTCTTTGCTCACTGCAAGGTCCTCCGCCTTTAGAGATTGATACAAAGTCAGTGTATCAGAGTCAGCCCCTAATCGTTGCATTGCTGCCTTTGATCGACGGTATTCTCGAGCATGTTTGTTAATGGCCAGAGTTATTTTTCAAAGTTCCTTTGTCGATCTAGTACCCTGATGATGGACTGATTTGTTGGAGTGCAATTTCTCTCGAAACACCACAGATCTGTCGCCAAGGGCTTGACAAAGCTTTTCTAGGCAGTCATTTGCTTGACCCTTTCGAAGCTCTAGTTCTTCTTGTCGTAATGGCATGATAATATCATCCATGATGACATCAGATGCCTCCATGATGGCATCCAAAGTTCTGCAACCTCTGCAGGTGAGTCAGCATCATCTCCGAGGTCAAAATACTGTCTTCCCCTGGATCTTCAATTCCTGGAATTATATCCATCAGCCTCCTCCAGACACAGTTCAGGGTCATCCTGTTGCAATCCCTCTCCCCCCTCCAATTCCATACCATTTGTTATAACCATTGCTGTCTCGTGGAATTTTAATCCGAGACAAGAGATTCTGTCTTTTTTCTTCTATGATGATTCTCTGAGAAGCAGTTGGATCCTCCGACTGTTGTCTTATAGAAGATCTCAGGGCATCTCTAGTAATACAATTTGAGTCAATCATATTTTGTGAACTTGAATATCTTACTGAGCATTTTCTATATTGATACCCTCGATCAACTATGCAACAGCCCCAGTCCTACCATTGGTGGACAGTTCATTTTCAGTCAACCTTAGCCTTATTTCAGCCATAGTCGGAGCTTTTGATGATTTACAATCAGCGTTAAATCAAGATTCAATTTTACCAAACCTACCTTTATCCATCTTAAGCTGATAGATGTCAAGAAGCTCACCGCGGTCAAGAGCTGCTAGTTCCGCTTTCTTCTTCCATGTCTGCACATCAGCTGGATCAAGAAAATTTGTCAATTCTTCATATGGACCCTGAGTGTTGTTAACACCCTGTAAGGCTTGATGATACTTTTTCAGTAATGATTTGACTATTTAAATGTTGTGTCAGTCAAAGGTAACATTTTGGAAGCAAAGGGGACTTGCCAAATCCAACCAGCTTCTTCCAATTAGAATCCCTCATGTGGTCATCCAGGACTTCCTTTCTGTGAGAGAGAGTCATGGATCTGACAGTGGGAGAAATTTTGTCAAATGGGGCCTAGAGGGTCTCCAAGATTTCGCCATCAATATGACCAGCTCCTGTAATAAAATTAAGGCTGAATCTGGCAAAGCACAGTAGCTTATGGGCGCTCAAATGAAACTTACCAATTGCTGGCAATATTTTGATCAATCGAGGAAGAGACAGGTGATAGCTCTGATCCACCCGTGCATGGAAGTGGATGCTCCACTGGCATGCAACATCATAGATTATGAGTGCACTGCCAATATCTTCCAATGGGTATTTCAACGCATTGCAAATGGAATAGTCCATGTTCATTTGCCTAACTACATAGTCAGCCCAAGGTAGTAATACAACTATGGAACCACATACCGTTCTCCCTTCTGAAAGTCTACCACAGCATGAGGAACAAAACATCCATGCCTAGCACATGCTGTTGCCCCAACACCTGTAGCTCTCAGGTTGCTTCTCTGAACATTGGCTGCATTCACAGCACGGTGATTGCTACAAGATGATTTCTGAGATTATATTAGACAACATTTCCAAGGAAACATGTCATGAAATATGACAACTCACCTCTTTCTCTTCAACGACTCTGTTATGTGAGTTTCATAAGGTCCCTCTGTTACCATGTATCCCTTTCCATCTGCCAGTGAAACATCATCTTCTGGAGTCTTCATTTTCATATGTTGTGCTGTAAAATTTCCATCGACAACATATCTTTGCATGACCAACCAACTACATCCACCAAAATTAGCTCGTTTAGCAATTGTTGATGATGGAACTTACTCATCATAGGAATCCTTCCATGAAGAGGGTAAGTTGATGCCAGGTTGGGGACATGCTGGACAATAAAGAGCTAAATCCCCTGGGCCAGGAGATCTGTCTGTCTCATGTCCAAAACCGAACCGTATTCTATTCATCAAATCCCTCCATATACGAGACACCCACATAAGTTCACGGTAACGATCCTTTTTATCATGTAAGCCTGGAGTACAATAATAAAGAAATCACTCACAGGTATTTTATGAGGGAAAGCATTGTCGGTGAAACGACGTAGCTTTTGATAGAAACTCATGGCTGAGGTCTTGCACTCCAAAGCGTCTATGAGGAAGTTATCTAGAACGTCGAAGGTGAAAGCAGATTGAGGGCGAGTGATGCTGGCAGGAAATAACCTCGCTTTTAGGAGATGTAGGTGTCGTTCCTTCTCAGCATCCAGGGACACTGACACCAGGATACACGGTGTGAGTAAACTTCCAGTGGATATGCACAATAACCAGGTTGGATAATCCCAACTGAGTTTCATGCATAGTTATTCCCCTTTCCATGTCACATAACACATCTCCATTGGCTCCAAGATATGACAGGTGTGACTGGATTTGACGCTGCTAACAAATGAGGACAAGGATGTCCCCATGACCAAGATACACTATATCTCCTTGGTCCGCAGGGTGGTAGACTCGTAGAACTTGCTGTTCCAAGTTGAAGGTTGTGGAACGGATTGTGTTGGTGGGCTTTAACTGCAACATGAGGACACAAGCATGCTCTCCTGAGCAGGACAGACACCGTAATGAGCCCTCTCCTATACAATCCTCACATTGCCCATCATTGATCAGCTGTTCCAATCCCAACAACACCGAAACATATTCATCACGCCAAGGCAAGTATTCCGAAGGAAATCTTTTGGGTCTGCAATGTTGGCCAATTTTTGAGAATAATGATTTCAACAAAACTCACTTTGGTTTTTCATTGAATATCATTTGAGCCTCCTGTACCAAAATCACCATATACCTCTCTGTCACATTCCACCAGAGAATAATCTTCAATATTTTGCTGGTGTTTTGTTTCAATGGTGAGACTGGCTCTATTTCACTGTCAGAGTCTTCATAGACAATTGAAGTGTTGGCTTCTCTCCATGTATCTTTTCCCCTCCGAGTTTTTGATGAGACATAAGTATATTTGTAAGCACCTCGTTTTCTCTTTGTTGGGCGAGTATCAGATGAAGATGAAGCTACTCTGAGCCTATTACGCCTTGGTGTGATTTTTGAGCTCATCGAGATTATGAGTTACAAAGGCTACAGTGCAACATGATTTTTTGCATGGCTACATAACCTGCCCAAAAAAAGCAAATATTTCCGGGATTTCCCAGTACTATTTTCTACCGCTTTTCTGCCTCTTACCCTTCTGCCTCCTTCCTACTAACTCTAAAAAGAAGCTCTGCATGGGAAAACCTGGCCTTGGCACTCCCACCCTGTTGTGCACAGCATCCTTCATAAAGTGGGCGATTACAAACCATTCTCCATTAAGCCAGGGGCCAACAGAGTGTTCTAGCACCCTTCTTGAGATATAGACCATTGTTCCAGGGGAATAATCGAGCTCTGCATTGAGGTCTGCCAAAGCCAATGTTGCATCATGGTTTCTTCCCAGACTGACCAGAAGATCCAAAAGGGAAGGAGATCCACCCCCATCTCTGTGGCTAAATGTGACTCGATTAGCAATGATTTCAAGCCCTGAAAAGATTGAGGGCCAAGAGTCCACTGGGGCAGATTTTTTTTTGGGTCATTGAACTTTCTTAATGACCTCAGAAAATGCCGAAATGCCAGCTTGGAAAAGATCCGGCGCCACCACAGCAGTGATAGCATTCCATAGAACTTCTGATGTTGTCAAAGCTGCTAGCCATTGTTGGACCTTCTCCGATTGGTAGGACTCTGATGTCACCAAAGGATCCATTAGTCGCTAAGAATAGAGTTAAAACTAGACTCAATATAACACTTAGTGAAAATACAATACCTCTTGTCTTTGCATGAAGTATGCAGGCACCACTGTTATTCTACCAGCCCCGAACTCTCCCCCTCCATCTGGGACCATATAGCCCTCATCTCGCCAAGTTTTTTTTTTGAACTAGGGGAAAGGGATTTTAGAAGAGAATCCCTTAAGCTGACAGTGATGTCGTTGACATGCTCCTAATTAATTAATTAGCCTTGAGAGGGAATCCCCAACCAGAAACATACTAGACGAGAAGGTGTCAAAATATTAGGGAGGTAAACCACTAAAATTTTGCCGTGCCTGTCTACAATTGTTGTTGGAACCGAAATTTTGCCGAGCTTCGCTTCAGGAAAGAACTTCTTCAGTCTCTCCATTTGAGCAGTTGGCGACCCATCCAGATTTGGTGGGGACAATTTGGCCTTGTCAACATACCGGTCCACATCCCAATCAACATTCACTGTAGTTCTGCATTTAAATTCATGTACAGCCATAAATATCTCCTCACTCACTGGGGTTGACCATGGCATGTGCAATAGTCAGGGCAGCCCGGTTAATTTCATATTCTGAAATTGACCCATTATTAAAGGTCAAATTATCACCAGGTGATTCCAAGCACTGCCGGAGCTGTACTGCTATTCTCATCCTTGATTCCCTCAGTAATCAGTAGTCGGCTACAATTAATACTGAACCATAGTTACCTAGCTTTATGCAGTAATTCAGTTTCAACTCTGCCATCTTTAAGGACACCTAGTTCAGATGAATTGCCCATTATCTCTCCAACCCTCCTGCCCAGAGTTGCCAATAGCTCAGTTGTCCTGCTTTTGAGGTCGTCCATTAGGAATAAGAAAAAATGAACCATAGTTCTCGTGCTCCGCACTAATGGCTTGTTTGGTCCAATTAATCATGATGTAATTAGACAATAAGACTATATGAAGGTAAATCTGTTGTGATGTAATAGCCTAATGTGGTCTAATTAAATTGGACCCTTTAACCACTGCGGTTGAAATACTTCTTGAAGGTGCATAGTGGTCTTCACTTGTCAAAGGATCGCCACAAGGTCATCCCAGCAGAGATGTGTATTATTGCTAGTTGGTAAAATAGAAGGTAGTTTGTTAGGTATTGTACACATGCCAGATAACCTTACCTATGATAAAGTTGGCTCAGCACTTACTAGTCTATCCGAATTTCATTGGTATCCAAGTTGGATCAAAGGATCACAATGAGGTCATCCCCAGGATTGCCTAGCTCTCATTCCAGCCACACAATACAAATTTACTTGATATTAAGAATTCCTGAAGTGCTGAGCCAACACTTTATCATAGGTAAGGTAATCTGGCATACGGACTTGGATGACCTCATTATGATCCCCTTGATCAAACCAACGAGGTCATCCAAGTCCGCATGCCAGATAACCTTACCTATGATAAAGTTGGCTCAGCACTTACTAGTCTATCCAAATATCATGGGTATCCTAGTTGGATCAAGGGGATCACAATGAGGTCATCCCAACAGAGATGTGTATTATCTTTGTTGTGATCCCCTTGGATACCGAAAAGACTAGTAAGTGCTGAGCCAACTTTATCATAGGTAAGGTTATCTGGCATGCAGACTTGGATGACCTCGTTGTGATCCCCTTGATCCAACTAGGATATCTGAATATCATGGATATCCTAGTTGGATCAAGGGGATCAATCACAACGAGGTCATCCCAGCAGAGATGCGTATTATCTCGTATAATCTTTGGACTGTAGGTCAAATGAAGTGCTAAAAATGGGAGGAAAGTGTAGTTTTTTGTACGATGTGATGAATTTTTCGTAAGAAGAGTCATGTGTAGCAGAGGAAGAAAAGCCATTCTGGTTAGGTGTGGCATTGGGAGGAAAGTGTAGTTTTTCGTACAAGGTGACGAACTTTTCGGAAGAAGAGTCATGTGTAGCTTTGAAACAAAAAAGACCAGCTCAACAAACCAGGCAGGCACAAAAGCAGGAAAAAGAGGCCAATTAAACCAACCCAAAGATAATATAGAAAGCTAGAGACAACGAATTTTTCGTAAGAAGAGTCATGTGTAGCAGAGGAAGAAAAGCCATTATTGCCCTTTAAGTCGCTCTCTCACAATCACATGACCAAAATACCCATAAAGGGCAATACATTTGCGCTGTTGCTGCATCTAATCCAAAGTATACAAGACTACAAAAAAAACAACTACAAAAAAACTAAGGTAAATGATGCAAGACAAGGATGGAGGGGCCCTCTCCATCCTAGCCTTGCACCCTACAGTACAAAATATAGGTAAAAATGCGGAGTAACTAAGTAATTAGTAATCTAGTGTAGTGCAAGTCAGTATGATATTGAGTATAAATTTGGCGCTTACCAGATTAAACCAACAAAGGAGCAGTGAAACCAAAAATGTTATAGAAAGCTAGAGAAAGAAATGCGGTTAGTATGAGAGTATATTTGAAACAAAAGACAGGGTCAACAAACCAGGCAAGCGCAAAAGCAGGAAACAGAGGCCAATTAAACGAAAAATATTATAGAAAGCTAGAGAAAGAAATCCGGTTAGTATTGAGTATAGTTGAAAGATAAAAATACCGGCTGAATAAACAAGGCAGGCGCCAAAGCTGGAAAAGAGGTGAACAGGCGCAAAAGGTGGAAAGAGAGGTGAAACACAAACTATATCCCCCAGGTCCCAAAATTCAAGGCGCCAGTCCCTGGGGACATGGATAGCCCAAAAATATGCCCCCAGATTCCAACATTCAAGGCGCCAGTCCCTGGGGACATGGATAGCCAAGAAATGAATCCCCCAGATTCCAACATTCAAGGCGCCAGTCCCTGGGGACATGGATAGCCAAGAAATATCCCCCAGATACCAACATTGTAGGCGCCAGTCCCTGAGGACATGGATAGCCAAGAAAGAACTAGAAAATAAGTCAACAAGGAATGCAAATGATAGAGACTGACCTTAAGGCGCGCTATCAAACAAAAGCTTGATAGCGCGCCAGCTATCAAGCACAGCTGTGAGTAACCAAGAACAAGTTAGTACTACAAAGCACA
Organism: Suillus placidus; assembly: GCA_016628565.1. Taxonomy (NCBI): domain Eukaryota; kingdom Fungi; phylum Basidiomycota; class Agaricomycetes; order Boletales; family Suillaceae; genus Suillus; species Suillus placidus. The sequence continues at coordinate 12,493 of JABBWD010000286.1, read as the reverse complement.
GGTAAAAAAGACTTACTAAGGGTGGTTGAAAATTGCTGTGGCACTGCCTTTGACCACTTGCAGCTGCAGTCTGCAAGTAGCCAAAGGACAGGCACAGAGAATACATAGGTGGTAGGAGTGGATTAGGGCGCAATAGGAATGATGGTGGAAACATTGTGGCGGTTGAAGTTGAGAAAGATGAACCGTGGGAATGATATCAATGGTTCATTTATTGTTTATTTGTTTGTTTATGCTTGCACCGGCTGTTTCCGCGCACAAATACACTGACTGCCGGAACAACAATTGGACTTTGCCGGTGGACATCACGTGCATGTTTGGTTGGTTTTGGACGTTTCTTTTGTCAATGTGTCTCTTCTCTATTTTGTCAACGCGTCTCTTTTGCTAACGTGTCTCTTTGTCATGTGAGTTTGTTTAATTTATTTCTGTGTTATACTAACTAGTTTTTTTGCACATGTTTGTTTTGTCGACGCGTCTCTTTGGCTGACGCGTCTCTTTTTGTTTGGCTGACGTGTCTCTTTTTGTTTGGCTAACGCGTCTCTTTTGTCATGTGAGTTTATCTTTGTGTGGCTTGTGGTATACTGACTACAGTTTCAGCTTTTCTTTTGTCAGCGCGTCTTTAACACGTCTTTTTTGTCAAGTGCTAACACATCTGTTTGGTCATGTGAGTTTTTCTTGTTTTGTTTTTGTGTGGCGCGCGCAACTCTGCCAATACTGACTACAATCTCAGCTTCTTAGACACTCTCCCTCATCAATCATGGCCCGCACCAAAAATACCGCCAAGAAATGTACTGGTGGCTCAGCACCACGCGTCTTCCTCAAGATCTCAACAACACGCATTTCTGGAGGAGACGGCCAGAGAAACAGGGCTTTGACCGCCACCAAGCGCGCCTTACTTGTGGGAGGTGGGGACTTAGAAAAGAGAAATGCTCAGCATGAGGTGCGTCTATTTTGTCTGCCGTCTATTGGTTGATTTTTTTTATCTTTCATTCTTATCAAGGCTTTGACCGCCACCAAGGGTACCTTACCTGTGGGAGGTGGGGACTTGGACAAGAGAGGTGCTCACAATGAGGTGCGTCTATTTTCTCAGTCTTCTTTTTGCTGATTCACTTTATCTTTCTTTGTTTAGTATTGCATACTCTGCAGGGATGGTGCAGAGCGCTATGAAGACAATACTTTGTTCATGTGCGCTCTGTGTCCCAGAGTAGTCTGCAGACTCTGCCTCCAACTGCTGCCTGACATAGAGACCAAAGTCCTGCAAGAGGACATCTCATTCAGGTGCATTTGTTGCCATATCAAGATGGAACAAGGTGCCGCCTATTTTGTGAGTCTTTTTTTGATTTTTTTGATTGGTTCACACCTCATAGATAACACCACATCACTACAGGGTTTCTATAATGCCAACGGCCTTCCTCTTTTGGACAGGTTCTTACCCATCAACGGCGCGCTCGAGGTCTCTGAGCACGCTCAAATATCGGCGGCTCCGGTCATTTTCATTCACCTTATCCTCGTCGACTTCAAAGTGGCTGGTAGCCCTTTTCAATTTGCTCACTCCTTCCTCGAGCCTTACTACACTGACGGCGGCATCAAATATCTCGAGGTCTACTACGACATTGGTACTAATGACAAGCTTGCGCCCTACCGAACCAAAGTCCGCCAGATAATCAAAGGTTTGAGGAACTCGTTCATCTGGGAGCGTGTTGTCATTGGCATGTCCACTCACACTGACGAGGATTTCGGAGACCCTTTTACTGGATATGGGGATGAAGATTCAAAGTCTTATGTGAGCACTCCAGTTGATGATGTGAGTTTTTCTTTTTTGCAGTCGGCCAATAATGACTCTTGTTATAGTTCTTGGAAATTATTCTCCAACCCTGGCAAAGTATCATTGACCATGCCCAGGAATCATACCTCTGGATGCTATGTTGCGGCTCCCTTGTCAACAACTTGGACTCATTCCTTGGCTTGCAAGAGGCAGTGGTCCGGTAAGTTTTTTTTCGCCTTTATTTGACATGCCTTGTCTAATGTTCTCACAGACACAAATTAACCGGTACCATCGCATTCAATGCTCCTTGTTTTCAACCGTCTTTCGCCTCACACTTGCTCATTGCATTCACGGAGAGAGTTCTAATTGGAAGGTGCTCACTTCGGTTGGCATTCAAGGACATGCTGGCGCAGTCCTGTGACCTTGGGTGCCACTCTGACATATTTTTGTTGACACCTGTCAAGGAGGGTGCCCTCAAAATCTCTAGGTTTGCATGGGCTAATGTGGAGGTCTGTCCTTGGGGCAACCATCTGCCTATCCAATGCAGTGGGTGTGGTTGGGCTAATTCATGGAGGTCCGCCTATGTCAAGGGCAGCAAGGACAAGTCTTACATTTTTGAGTGCAAAAATGACTCTTGCAGTGTAAACCACACTTTCTCTCAGCCACCAGGGTCCACAGTACTGTATTCTGGTAGGAAGAATGGTAGTACTTGGTTGGATATTCCATTGGAGACACAGCTGGCTTGATTTACTTGTTTTTCTGCAATATTTGTCTTACCTTGTACTTCACTCATGTTATCACTGTTCTGAGTTTGAGTAATCATTTGTTTGGTGTCTGAATCTTGAGATTTGGTGTATAAGCTAATGTCATTAAATTTTTGAGTCGGTCAGATGTACTTAGGTGATTTTGTACTTATGTGATTTGAATCATGTGACTGTGTTTTGATCATGTGACATGGTTTGTTGATCAGATTGTCACCTGATGAACATGTGACCATGTTTTGATCATGTGACATGGTTTGTTGATCTGTTGTCAAGTCAGTTGGGACTGGTTGCACATTCTGCAAACTTATACCGGCCTGCATTCCTGAGATTTTTGCATATAATGGCTGACTGGACACATGTATTCAAGGGTGTTTTGGATGAGCACAAGGCTGCCTATGTTTCAGCAAAAGGAAACACAGCCAAGAGGGCTATGATCCTCAAAAGCATCAAGGATACTATAGTTGAAACCGATCAGGCCAAGGATCCTTCTACCATGCTTCCAGACAAAAACTTCGGAAGGTGAGTTTTCAGTGTCTTTATATCTACATTAAGCTAATTGTATAGGCTATTCGTACATATTACTTGCGATTCCTGGAGGATGACGAGGATCGGGACCTTGAGGAAAAAATCATTCAGGGAGGTCATAAACTCGTGTCCGGTCCAGGCACTATCACTGTAGACATGGTCAGAGACCGTGAGAATGATAAGCCTCTGGATGCTGCAGCATTCAAGACTGAATTCTCGGGTTTTGATGTCGCTCAGAAATTGTTCAAAGAAGAAATTGGGGAGTATGACAAGAAGCGACGTGACACCTCTGACCTAAGGTCCATGGGGACAAGGACAAAGCTGGTCTGGTCCTGGTATAATGCCCTGTCACCAGATGTCCTTGAGGAGCTCAGACTTGTGGCAGAAAGGTGGAACCAGGACGGTCCTCATTCTGATGCCAAGGACAGGTATTTTTTCAACACTACATTTATATATTTAGAAAAAACTTATGTGTATCTACAGATACCGCAGCCGACACCAGAAGAAAATTATGGAGGACTTCATAAAGATGGCAGGAAGAACTATGGGTTTGCATATTGTGATTCTTGCAGCTCATGATCGAGGGGAAGGAAAAATGCCTGGAACGACCATGTCAGTGTGATGTTTTTCCATTCACATTACTATTAATGATGGATTGGTTTAGCTGGGAATCCTATCCCAGGAAGTCGAAGAAAACTTTTAGTCTGGCCTCCAAAGAAAACAAGAAATGGGCAGGAGAGTCACAAGACCGACTTGCTGACTGGCTGAATGAAACGGAGTATAGTAAGTCTTGGATACTGTAATTTATTTAATTGCTAATGATCTAGCTGCAGGCCTAGACCCAGAGGACCAATCTGACGAGGACGATGAGAAGTTGCCTGATTTAACAGTGCATGTAAATGACGAGGGCTATCCTTGCCTACCTACAGGCTTTGAATCTCTCATGCTCAAGAACCAGCAGAAGGTTGTACGAAAGGTATTTCAAAAGGCTTATGGTGATTTATTTCTATTTTTGAAGTAGCATGTTTTTCTAACGGCTCGTATTCAACAGCGGTCATCTCAAACAACCCTCGGGCTGCAGTCCCCTGGGGTCATATCACCCAAGATCCAGACCACTACCTTGACATGGACTGCATCCCTCGGAATGTTGTCATCAAGGATCCTTCTCACCTGCAGAAGGACGCCATCAGCATGATTTTTTCACAATATCGTGCTAAACAGAATGAACCAATTGTATGGTTTGTTGGGTATAAGGAAGGTGACTTCCATGATTCACTGGCTAAGAAGGGTGATGTAAGTAAAAAATTGAGGAAGAACAAAAAATACGTCGAAGTATCAACTGATGAGGACGAGGAACTGAAGAAGGCCCCCCAAGCCAATCTTTCTTCTGATGAAGAGGACGGCTTGGTAGTACGTGCTAGCCACACCCTGTCTCTTTCTGATTCCTGTCCAAAATTCCATTTCAGTGGTGACACAGTTGGTTATCTTCAGTCCCTCTCCATTCTCCCATCATACCGTCAACTGTTGGCCTTAGTTCAAAAACTTTCCGAGACAGTATGTATAATTTACTAATTTTGTGATTCAGCACTAAATTTTACTCTTTTTTAGAAGCAAACTCCGGATCCTAAGGGCAAGGCTAGGAAGCAACATCTGCCTGTCTGGGCATCTTGGACGTGGTCGGAGGCATATCTACCTCAAAATATGCACAATGATATTCAGGCATCCTCCGTGGCTTTGGAGGAACTAGGGAACTATATCATCAGATCTCGTGGTTGGGGTATGATTGTTGTCCTTGGACTTGGACTTCTCCTTTGTGAGTGTCGCCATGCTCAGGAGTATGAAGCAGATGAGGCTGGAGATGATGTACCTGAATATTTGGGCGCCTCCATCCTTGGCATCCAGGTAGGGGAGAAGATTGAGGAGGAGATTACCAGAATCCAGTTGAAAGTGGAGGGAATGCTGCCAGATAGTAATGAGAAGCAGATGTCGGTGAGGGAAGAAGTTCATATGAGGCGTCTGGAGAACAAAAGGCAGGTGAAAGAGAGGAGGGAGGCAGAGCAGGCAAGGGTGGCTGAGGAGAGGAGGGTGGCTGAGGAGAGGAGGGTGGCTGAGGAGAGGAGGGTGGCTGAGGAGAGGAGGGTGGCTGAGGAGAGGAGGGTGGCTGAGGAGAGGAGGGTGGCTGAGGAGAGGAGGGTGGCTGAGGAGAGGAGGGTGGCTGAGGAGAGGAGGGTGGCTGAGGAGGTGAGGGTAGCTGAGGAGAAGAGGGTGGCTGAGGAGAAGAGGATGGCTAAGGAGAGGCCTGCCACATCAAAGAAGGCAAACAGTACTAAAGCTGGGGGAAAAGAGAAGGGTAAACAACCAGCAACAGATGTGAATGATTCACCCATGAAAAAGGTGAAGACATCTGCTCCTCCTGATCCTCCTCGTCGCTCTGCCAGAGACAGAGTAGCTTCAAAGAAGTATAAGGACTGAGACACTATTATTATCACAATGCCTTAGAATTACTTTCTTGCAGTTTGTTGTCATGTACACTTCAATTTTCATGTCAATTTTTGAGTAATATTTATGTTAGCACTGGCAATACTTTACTCTATGTATGGTATGGTCAATATAATTTAAGCAGGTGGTTGTGCTAGGCCTATGTACCTATGGAGTATGCACAGGTGGGACAGCCGACCCACTGATAACATATTGGTCTATTAGGCCAGCCAGTCTGTACATATGTAGAACACGGCCGGCCGACCAACTGATAATATATTGGCCTATTAGGCCAGCCAGTCTGTACAGATGCAGAACATAGGCGGCCAGCCCACTGATAACATATTGGCCTATTAGGCCAGCCAGTCTGTACATGTGTAGAACATGGCTGGCCGCCCCACTGAGACCATATTGGCCTATTAGGCCAGCCAGTCTGTACATATGTAGAACACGGCCGGCCGACCCACTGATAACATATTGGGCTATTAGGCCAGCCAGTCTGTACAGATGCAGAACATAGGCAGCCGGCCCACTGATAACATATTGGCCCATTAGCCTACCTGGTCACCAGGTAAGGAGTGTAGGGGTAGACAGTGCTTTTTGTTCAAATATTTTTGGGTCACCATTTATATTATCCTATATGAGATATATGTTTTGTTAGATGAGTGAAGTTGGCTAGACCTACTCCTGTATGGAATCTCATTTTATAGTAGAGTATTTAAGACAGGGTCCTACATCATCAGCCTACACAGGTATGGCAAAGATATCTTTTCTATATGGGGCATTGGCCTGCAAGGGTTCTGCATGACCGGCCTACACAGGGAGTAGAGAGATATCTTTTCTGTATGGATCATAGGGGTTTTGCATGACTGGCCTACACAGGTAGTGCAGAGATATCATTTTCTGTATGGGCATAGGCCTGCAAGGGTTCTGCATGACCGGCCTACACAGGTAGTGCAGAGATATCATTTTCTGTATGAGGTGTCGGCCTGCAAGGTTCTGCATGGCCGGCCTACACAGGTAGTGCATAGGCCAGCCGGTGTCCTGTACACCAGGTTTTGCAGGCCAATGTACATGTACTATCAACAGGTTCTGCAGTACTATAAGACTGAAAGGTGTGGACTGGAAGGGTCATAATAGTAGTGAGAGGCATTGAGAGAGGATGGTGACAACTAGGCTGTCAATGGGCCACTGCCCAGTGAGTTGCACCCCACCAATGCCATTTTAGTCAGCTGAAAAACCATGTGCTGCATCATGAGGGGTAGCACTCCACAGCACTGTACAGCGCTGCCCAGCATGTCCTAGTACTGTATAGGCTGACCACTATGTACAGTGTTATACAGCAATGTACAGTAACACATACGATAAGATACCTTCAATATTATAGCTGAGACAAACTAACTACTACAAGTTCGAGATAGCGTAGTAAAATTCCTTATCAATGTATTTATTTAAGAAGAAGACCTGTGCAGAGTGAGCACTATTTTCTGCTGTTAGACGGGAATCGGCAACAGGACCAAAGCGGGGGACAATGTGAGCGAAAGAACGTAATTGATCTAGTGGGAGGATGTCACCAAAGGGAACCCCTACTGATCGCATTGCATGTTTTAAGACGTGCATTTGTGTCGTATGTTCCAATGAGCTTCCACATCCCTGAGGTACAACATCCAGGCGTTGAACATAAGTCAGGAAGTGTGCAGCCCAAGGGGTGGTCTTTCCTCGTGGAGGAAGTGGTTGCATCACAAGGTGCACTTCGACAACAGTGTGACCTGCAAGTTGCTCGGACATTAGGCATAACACACAAGCGGATACTTGAAACACACCTTTAAGCCCGCTAGCAAGCCATTGATCAAGCTTGGTATCATCAACAGTGAATATTACAGTGTCATATCGACCATACTTCCCAGTCGCGCTCGGAGGAGACACATTCACCGTGAGAGCAGGAGGAGTCGATTGGCCATGGTACGATGCCTGCTGTATACGTACTTTGAACCAGACCCTGAGGTCATCAAATGGCAGAGGTACATCAGGTTGTGCACGGCGTGGTCCTTGCAGCTTGTGGAAGGTTGGCAGACCTGTGCGACCCTCTCATTCAACGTAGTCAGCAAGTGCTCCCCGCAAGTCAGGCAGAGAGAATTTTTCAGCGACAACGTCAACCGGTATGCATTGAATAGAAGCGTCGAAATTGAGGTGGATTGCCATACTAGTATTAACCAAAAATGTACGGAGAGGTTTGGCTGCTTTGATATCCGAAGAAACTTGCTGTGCCATCTTGAAGAAATCGGTGACCATACGCCTCAGCCCCCAGAGATCATCGGGAACTGTTTGCAGAACTTCTTCATCGACACCTGGACCTCCAACGTGTGAATCATCATCTATTGTTGGAGAAGCAGCAGCTTGTTGGTGGGATCGAGACTGAGCGATAATGGATGTCGTAGTATGGAAGTTTCGACACTTTTCATTCCGATCAAGAAACCGGCATATTTGTGCGTCATAGTTGTTGTGGTTGGTGGAGTCTGTGGGATCCTTGATCAGAGTGATGTGAGCGTGCTCTGTTGTGTCCGCAGACCACTGCACGAGGGAGCCAACTTGACATATACTAGGCATGACACTCTGCATCAGTTCCCGTTTTGGGATATACCAGTTGTCAAGAACACTGTTGCTCTTTGCACCTCGACATGCACCACACGCAATGACCTCTTGCTTGTGGTCATGGAATTGCTTGAGTGCGTCGAGAATCAACCCACAATGTGATTCGCCAATCGTTGTTGCTTGTGAGAGATACCGAAAGTTCATAAGCGCGTGAACAGCTATGATAACGCCAGGGGGAGCTGCATCAGCAATGAGAGCGACCATATAACGCTGCATGTTGTGCTGTGCTCTTCCCGTGACTTGCTTGAGATTTGAAATGCCATTCTTGAAGTGTCGGAATGTCGTGAGTTGCTGTAATACAGAGAAGCGAAAATCTAGTTCTTGCGCACCAACAGCTCTCAGACACCACCGAACATCGTGGTCATAGAACTGACGATGCCAGTGATGCAGGGCTTCGGGAGTCAGAAACCAAGATGGATCTGCAAGTGGCCAGTTACGCCAGAATGGCAGGAACACACCGCTGAGGCAGAAGTGGGAGCATTCATTGAAGTAGCCTTCAACATTGAGGGGATCACATGTGATGCTTGCAAGCTGGTCGAGAGTTGACTTAGCTGTGCATGGAGGGTGACGGAAGGCATCTCCGAATTCTTTGTACATGGCGAGGGTTACCGGCAAGGTCTTTCCTCGAACACATGCAAGCATGCATGCCTCGGGCGTGTCGACGATGTATGAAGCTAGGGGGGTAAAGCAATATCTGAGATTTCTGAGCGGGTCTGACATCATCCACCCGATGCGTGCAGCCTGCTTCAGTGGCTCAAGAATGATATCCAGACATTGGTGGACTAAGCGGGCTTCAAGGACGCTCTGCACTGGATGCAGAAATTCAGCGATTGGAAGCAGTGCTGTAAGAAGGAAAGCACATGAGGATGCCTTGTTTCGAGTCGCCATCTTGATATTGGCAAGGCTGATGAGGAGTGGGTGAGCAACGCGTCCACCAGTCATGTTTGTGATGCTGGTTTTATCGGAGGAAAGTATGACACCTAAGAGTGTTGCACCATCTGGAAGTTGCAACTATGAGAATTAGCAAAGTTATTTCACTAGCCTTGGAGATTGATAGTAAGGTACATACCTGCATTGACCATGCTGCATCCCCCATCATCTATTCACTGTATTTCCGCATCGTACAGTCCACTGTGTCATATACACGTGTAGGTGTAAGATTGAGTTTGTTTGCAAAATGCGGGTGATTGAAAAGTGCTTCAATGCAGTCTAAGGGATCGCGCCAGTAAAGATGTAGTAGCTGTTTTGTTGGGTGAGACATCGAGATGATGCGGTACCGCCACTTAGGAACAGCAGGCAGAAGCTCAGCGCGACCCCGGAGATCTTTCGCTGTGCGAAAGGAGAGCGATAATGCTTTGACCTGCTGAGAGATGAGAACTTGGCAACACAATCACCAAATCGAGACATACCAGTTTGAGTCCGAGGAATTGATCGATGGCTACCATACTTAACGACGAGCACAAGAGAAAGCTGCCGAGCTCCCAGTCCTGAAGGGATGCAAATGGGTAGTAAATGTTTTCCTTGCAATGGGCTGCATATGCATCCATATTGAACCGATCTTGAAAGGTCTGGCCACACTGATATATCTTCGCGGCACCTTTGAAATGTTCGATGAAAACCTCGGGCTCCGAAGCTTGACCACTCAAAGATTCTGCACCAGACCCTATAACATCACTCTCAAAGTTCACTGCAACTCCCTCATCAGAGTAGTAATAGAGGTCATCTGTAGGCCCAGGCAGTGCCTCTGAGTCAGGTTCCAAAAATCATGGCTTGGAGTTTGATCAGGTGACAATTCAGTTGCATGTTGGTCTGACTGCTTAGAGTCTAGCAAAATTTGGGATGCGCTCTTGAGATGGTCGATCCATTGTAGGCAGGATGTAAGAGGCTGGTGCAGGTGTCGTGTAACGGCACAGGGGCTCACAAATTCTTTGAGACAGTTAGGACAGTGGGCAACCATCTGGTATGGACGCTGCAGGTGACGTATGTGAGAGTACTGCCAGCACGTGAGCCAACAAGGCCTTGTCGAAGAAGTCACTGGTGTGAGTCACGACTCACGGTGTAGTAGTACTAACTTAATTTCGGGAGTAATACGTACTTCAAGCTATTAGTCGCAGACACCACATGACTACTTATTACATACTACTATAGTACTATGTAAAATTTCGGACTCGGAACTTGAAGCAGGTTTTCCGTCTTTCGCCTACTACCAATGCTAGACTACGTTGTGCTACTACCATGGGCAAACAGGCTCGGAGAAAGCACCAAGTCCTCGAATCAGACGAGGATGTTCAACCTCCACCACGTCGTACACAGCGGCCTGGCGCTAGCGCTGGAGGAGTGCTTTCTCAGCTGAGGAAGGTAGGAAGCGCTATCGAGACTCTGCCCAAAGTGCCCGTTGCTAAGGCTCGAAATGTTGTTGTCCCTCCTGACGAGCCTGAAAATGCGATGGCTCCTGCAAAGAAGAAGGGGACTCGGAGAGAAAAAGTGCCTTGGCAGAACACTGTCATGGTAAGTGTCCACTTGTTCCTCATTTCTGAAGGTGCTGTGTCGCCTGAGCACTAACATTTGGTGTTCTGCAGGGGATACCAACCCCAGTCGCCACAGGTCTCCCTGCTCTGCATATGATGGACAACGGAAGGTTCAGATTGCAGGACCAACCGATTCCCTCAGGATATGTTGGTTCTAAACCGCTTCCTGAGCCTGACTTAATGACACCTGTTGTCCAGTCTAGTGCCGGTGCTTGTACTCGTGGTGCTGGTCGTGGTGCTAGTCACGGTGGTGCTCGTGGGGCTGTTCGCAGTGCCGTTCGCAAGGCTGCTCGTGTTGCCGTTCGAGGTGCTGCTTGAGGTGCTACTCGTGGCATCTCTCATGGCATCTTTCACAGTGATCTTCAGCCTGACATGGCAAGGGTTTCCGATGTCCAACATCATGTTGGTGCCCATGCTGTTTCTCGTTCTCCACAGGTCAGCAACCAACGTTCAAAGCCATCCATTATGACACCCCACACCCCCCCTGATATTGCTTCATCTGCAAGCCGCTTGTTTGCTGATGATGGCAGTGATGGGGCAGATGGGGAGATCGATGAAGACGGAATAGGTGTCAATGAAGGTGTCGATGAAGATGAAGATGGAATGGGCGTTGGTGAAGATGGTATGGGCGATGATGAAGATGGTATGGGTGTTGATGAAGACGGTATATGCCTCGATGAAGACGACATTGGCTTCGAGGAAGAAGATATTGGCGTTGAAGAAGATGGTGTTGGCATTGAGGAAGACAACATTGGTGTTGAAGAAGATGACACTGGTGTTGAAGAGAATGGCGATAACGATATGGATTATGTCGACTACAGGAATGAAGATATGATGTATGCCTCAGACCACATTGCCGATCCAGGTGCAGAGGATGAGGATGAGGACAACCCAGCAGCAGCTCGTATGGACGGTAACCAGCAGAACCGTGTCCAGCACCGCCCAGGACAAGCAGAGAAGAGGACCAATCACACCAGGAATGCGGATAAGGATCGCCGCCAGCATAGCATGACCAAAGCAGCTCGCTCAAACACCCCTGCCATAGTAAGTACTCACCCGCTCATATTTTCAATACTTACGCTGTTTTTCAGCCTGATACTGATTATGATCTTCTTCAACTTCACCATGCGAAGAACCATCGGCCACGTTCTCCGTCCCCTACCTACTTGAATAACATCCAAAGCCAACATCCGAAATCTAAGCGCGCTCGCACAGGTCATTCCCCAGACGATCAGCATGAAGACTCGGAAGACGATATCGATACTGGCAGGAAGCGCCGCAATGCCAAAAAGAAAGGGGATGTTGCTGACCCAACTACGCTCAGTTTCTTCCCACATCTTTGGGGAAAACTTCTCGATTACACTAAGGCCAATTTCAGGCTCTATCTCACCATTTCAGATCCATTCCCCAATAAAGAGGATACACTTTCCAGTGTATGCGGTGAAACAATTACAGAAGCAATTGTACATTGGCAAGACCAAAAACGCCAAGTCGAGAAAGGTAATGTGTCTCATTCTACCATCTGCTACCATCACTGATACTTTTATTAAGGTTACTACCCCAAGTACAAAAGAGAGATGGCTATCGTGGTGAGTACCCTGCACTATTATTGTTCACATCACTTATCACTCGTATGGACACAGGTTTATAATGATGCTGCGACCTTCCGAAGCCAGATCAAACAAATTGCGCTCGCTGTCGTCCCGCTCGAATACAGACTTGCACTCCTACAAGGCAACACCATTGCAGACATTAAAATGAAAGCGAGCGGTTTGTTGAAGAAG
>JABBWD010000285.1:0-23197 GCA_016628565.1 Suillus placidus | reverse complement strand
CCGGCGAGCCCCTTCGGTGAGGTTTCTATGCTGACGAGCGGTCCTCAAGTGAAGGTGCAGGTGCTGTGCATCCTGCAATGCGAAAGACGACGGAACGGGAGCTGCAGATCTGCGCGTTGAACGTTGAGCATTCTATAGTAAGTAATAAGACGCGTCGGGTTGCACTGATTTGTCAGCGAAGTCACGTGCTTTGAGTTTTACACGCCTGGTGGTAAAATCAGGCAATAAAACCAACATAATAATAGGGTCTGACAGTCCGTGGGAACATCGTCAAAGTGCTGCCAAGGGTGGACCAGCGGCTAGAGATTACGTTACCCGTCGAACCGGCAAATTCAAACCCAGATTTACCAGTCTTACAGTACTTGGTCACTGGAGGTCACTGGTCTATGCTGAGGAGTCTTAACCACTGCCCTGCATGCCTTACTGGAAAATCATAACTCGGCACGAGACACAATATGTCCATCCAATGCAGATGAACGTATTCCGGGTCATGAAAATTATTATCCCCATGTTGTACCCATCAGCTTTAGGGAAGCTCTCCACAGTCGACGATTTAGGAGAGTATATCGCGCTTCTCGGATACCAATTCTTAGAGGAAAACCCAGGACCCCCAGACCTATCAGACCTTTTCCTCTGTTTCGGCGGTGCCTCATGGATGAATTCAAGCATTATTTTCGTCCAGATCCGCGACATGCAGATCCGAAAGAATAGGAATAACGTTCTCGTTCCCATCCCCAGCGAGCTCACGCCAGTCATCATGGACATATATGAGTTTGCCCTCGCGAGGTCCGACATATGCTCTCGTCAGTGGGACACACCGACGGAGAGTTACTTTGCACGTAGGATGTGGAAGCAGCTGCAGGTGGAGGTAGGTTTAATCTGTATTCTTACACTAAATAACATGATGCGAATTGACTGCGGTAGAGATATCATCAACGTGTTTCACAGAAACAGGTTCCCGGTGGCACAGACACCAGATTACCACCAGCCTTCTGGAAGTGCTCTATATGCGTCTCCGATCTTATCCACTGCAACAGCTGCCAGGTTGCATCGTGTGAGTCGCGTGATTGCCGTGGATCTTCTGAACCCTCGCTCGCGCGGTGCATCACGCATCCAAAGGAAGTGCTATGCCTCCCCTGTCTCGAGCATCAGGGTTCTAAGCGACTGGAAAAGTGTCAAGGGTGCAATTTTTGGTGCTGCGCGAAGGATAAGTCCTTATGTAAAGGTCGTCCCGTCGGCATCGAGTCCGATCCTCTCTTACGGGGACGCCAGGACAGTATCAAGCTCATGATGGCCTACTACACTCACAAAAGGCTCACCCTCGCAAGCCCGAGTCCTGTTTGGAATGCGAGATACCCGGCTGGCGGACCTGTTCCAACAAGCCATTCTGTTGGTCTCCTCGGATCTGTCCGGAATGTGCAAGCAGTGGCGTGATGTGTCTGTGTGAAAGAGTGTGGGCTTGCGACCTCTGTGCGGAGCGGGCGGACGTCTTCATCCGATGTCCGCGCTGCAACCGGCCATTCTGCATCACTTGCTCCTACATCGACCAATGCAAGAAGTGTCGCCGCGTGAGCCTGTGCTACGACTGCGCCGAAGAAGCGCGAGATATAGATGAGGTAATGCCAGCTGAAGTTGCCTCGTCATGTGAGAGCTGCGTGGAAGGTGTGCGAAGGCGTAGGATTTATTCATGGGAGTGGAGCTAGATATTTAACTCGGACTCAGACCGAGGAGTCCGAGCCGGAGGCCACGCGGGACCTAGTGCGTTCGCTGAAGCGTCTGCTATGAACGGGAGAACTGAATAGATTCATCCAAGGTTCCGACTGTATGTTGCCCATAGTGTAGTGATTCAAGCTCGTGACGTATACCACAAAAAATCAGCACCAGCAGTTTCCCCAATTCTTTCCTCGTGTTTAAAACATCGCGTCGAAGTTTGACACAGAACTAGTTCGAGGAAAACGGTGTACCTTGATAGGGTCCTCATACTGTGTATGACATGAGCACAGAACAGGAGCAGTGTTATAAAATTTGACACCTACCACCCAGAACGGCATATCCGATACGATAACCTCTGCACCCTTCATTCTGCACTTTGCCTTCAATATCTCATAATCTCCGACCAGCTGCTCCGCGTTCTTGTCACACGTCAGGACTTTAAGGCTTGGAAGTGCGTTCACTGCTTCGATGATAGGTTGGAGCGTGTTGCGGTATGTGTGATTGGGATTTCTGAAAGAAAGGTGTTCGATAGTAGGCGGGAGGTCGGGTGCTAGTGGAAAATGTGTGGGCACATGGTAAATTATCAGCTCTTCCAGCGCAGTGCACATACGGAGTAGACTAGCAGAATGGATGTTGTAGTGCGCAAGACGGAGGGAGCGAAGTCGCGGGGCATGGAGAGAAAGAATAGGTTGATGCGCGGGTCCTGGTATATCTCGCAGTTCTAGGATGCGGAGAGAGTCGGCGGATGACTCAAGTAACCAGGTTAAAACATCTAATGTTGGAAACCTCGACAGGGCAAGCTCATACAAGCAGACCTCTGCACCAGGTCGATGTTGCAACTCTTCAGCTTCGGTATTCCTCCGAAGCACCGGCGTGGCAGCAGTGCGCCATGGCCATGCAGCAATCTCCTTTTCAATCTTAAGAAATTGGATGTTATTCCATATCTTGAGCAGTTGGAAAAGGATGGGCGATTGGAGTCCACACTGCACCAGTGAGAGCGCTTTCAGTTTCCTCCCTACATCTCTCAGCTTCTTCAGTGTCTCCTCCTCGAATTCGTGTACTCCGGTGATGCTCAGCGCGAGCTCGTACAACTGAGGGCAAGCTTGCAGAATGATCACAAAGTCGTCTGGACTGCATCCCCCATTTGAGGTCCCCCCGATCGATATTTCGAGGATTCGTATGCATTCACCTAAGGCTTTCCCCCGGCCTGCCGAAGAGAGTATTGCTGCACGAAATTTAGGGATATTGTGTGGCTCAAGCTTTGAAGCGCAGCGAAAGAGCAGGGTCTGTGCAGGTCCTGACCAGGTCTTGCACACCAGTGCAGCAGCTTTGAGTAGGGCATAGTTCGGGGTGCGTAGTGGCGTGTAGTACCCGTGTTCTAAGATACATAAGACAAGTTCAGGAGGAACAAAAGACATCTAGAGAGTCTATCAGCTGAGATCTGAATTGCGAGACTCCGATCTGCAGTACGTCACCACCACTTGTTTCAATCGTTCTAATCAGATATCTATGCGATGATTGGATTGCGGGTTTCTGGATATCTGTGATGGTGGAGGACCAATGTTTCTCGTACCAGCCAGAGGTTCAGAGGACGCGCAGTCAATAATACCCGGTTATCCGTACAGTCATCCGACCGAAGTGATAGTACAACTCACAGGACCATCTGACGCCGAAGCCTTCTTACAGTGACCAGACAATTGCAACAATGAAGATGATTTGGTTACAAAGGCAATATTCTTAAGTTTCAGCGTAAAAGGATAAGAAACCATCCAGCTTGGAGATGCCACCACTTATCACCATTAACACTCACGAAACTGAACAATACTGAATCAACATTTTCCGATACCATCAATCTAATAGTAAAAAGCGAACAACAAACCAATTCATAGCAAACTTTTACATGCGAATAATGAGCTGCTTGATCGCCGACATCCACAAGCCAATGTCGTCTGTCTGCGAGCCACGAGTGAGAAGGTCGACGTGGATAGACAACGCAGCGTCTCGGTCATGCGCCTCCATGGCTGTCGAGCAACGCTTGAATCAGGATTGCCCAAGCGTATTGATGAGAGACACATACCTCTTGCCAAAACAAGTAATTGGTCAACCACAGGCTTGGACAACGTTTCGCAATTCAAAGCATCAAATAGAGCATTGATTCGACGCTCAAGGTCATCAGCCATTCGTCGTTGTTGGGGCTATGGAAGATGGTCACAAAAGATCTTCGATCACAGAAGACAATCACGTACTTGCGTCGTCTGCTTCATCCGTGCGAGTTGCTCGTTGATGATATCGAAGATGGGCAACGCAGACTCGGGGATATGAGCACGATCTCCCGGGGCTAGAATCAATAGTCAGCCACGTGCCTACTGCATCATCGAGAAGACGTACGATATTTTGGTGGCGGTGGACCTTGTCGAGAACGTGGAGGCTGCGTGTTGCTGGCACCCCCGGCTGATGCAACTCCAGCACCTGGAGGTCCCTGCTGAGGAGGCAAACCGGCAAGCGGATGTGGTGCGGGAGCCACTCGCGGTGGACCCTGTGGAATTCCACGGGACTGCTGCTGGACTTGGCCAGGAGGAAGTGCGTATGGACCTGGTGGTTGTTGAGCTTGACCGGGAGGAGGTGCATAGGGACCTGGCGGCGGTGCCGGAGGACCGGCCTGTCCCGGCGGAGGCGTTGCGTATGGTCTAGGTGGCTGCCCAGGGCCACGTAGAGGACCAGGAGGAGGAGTGGCACGTGCATACGGCCCAGGAGGCTGCAGTTGAGGTTGAGCGGACTGCATAGACGGCGAGTATGGACCAGGAACAGAAGGAAGGGGAGCATGCTGTTGGGCGGGAGACATTAACCGGTTTGAGGGTGGTTGCATGCCCTGTGGATGAGCAGTAGGTCCAGAGGAAGGCGGTGGGTGCATCATCCGCTGTGCCGCCCGACTCTGCACGCTTGTTGGCCGTGGCGGAGGGGGAAGCGGAGCGTTCTGGCCATGCCCGCCCGTGTGTGGCGGGCCAGGAGCGGGAGGTGACGCAGTTCTGGGAGAAGGAGCATTGGGAAAGGGAGACACTATTGCCAGAGGCTTCTGGAGATTCAGTGAAGATGGGGCGCGACGATCATTGGTCATAACGGGAGCATCGTTCCAGCCACCATTTGGCATGCGTTTCGGCGGTGCAGAAGAAGGCATGGGACCACGAGGCGGTGACAGAAGTTGGTGTTGGGCTGACTGCGGAACTGAAGTGGGGTGAATCGGCCTGCCAACAGCGGGTATAGCATATGGATCATAGGATGGCTGAGAGATGGATTGAACAGGTGCATATGTCTGAGGAGGGACAACTGGAACAGATGGTGGGTAGCTGGCGTAGCCAAATGGCGCGGGGGGAATAGTAGGCGCATGGTCTGGTTGAATAGCAGCACGGCTGGTGCCTGCCACAGGAGCAGCTAGGGTCACCTTGCGCTCTCCAGAAGCCATCAGTAGACGCTCCCTGACTCCTGCACAGTCCAATGCAGACCCTGTGTAATCTGCTGGCGTTAACTTCAAAAAGGCAACAGCTTCCTTCACCAAACCCTGAGCACTGAGCACGTCCGCATACTCAAAGTATCGATCGTACAATGCACCAAGTTTGTACGTTTTGGCACCGGCATCTTCACTTGGTACCTGTGCCAGATCGCCGTCCATGTACTTAGTGGCATCGCGGAAGACGGTCACCTTCTCTATGAAAGTGTGCAAAGCATGGGCATGGGCTGCATACCGCGAACTGCTTAGCTGATCTTGATCATCCAATAACAGAACCTCATCTTCGGCGAGCTCCTCGATCCAGATGTTCAAGAGCCTCTCCAGCCTTCCTGCAGCTAGATATGTCAAAGTCGCCGTCTTCCTCAACTCAAGGGCATCGTCCTCGTTCTCTGCATCGCCCTCATGCATCAGATTGCTCTGGAATTCCAGCCTGCTCCCGAGTTGCTCCGCAAGGTTCGAGAACTCCTCCTGGCTCGCGAAGGTGCACAGCACCACAAATATCTCCTGCCATTCTTGAAGATCGGCATTCTGCACGATATCCGAGAGGTCATTGGTGACAATGCTCTGGAATAAACGAAGATAGGGATACGAGGTGGTGCGCCGTTCGAAGTAAGCCTTCTGGGTGCGTTGAAGAAGATCTTCGCCACCCTTGATCGCGAGCAAGATTGCGTCCGCGTAGCGTTCGGCGGAGAGACACAACGAAACAGCGGACTCGAAGTCGCCAAGCACCAGTGCTTTCGTCACCAGCCCATCCGTCTCACTTTCGTCAGAGGGGTAGATCCTGAACGTGCTGTTCTTCAGGTTCTCGCTTGCTACACTCGAGGGACCAGACCCAATGGTGGCAGCGACACTTGAATCGAGACCGTAGTTATGATGAGGCACCTCGAGTTCAGGTACAGCGCCAATTGTGCTGAAGAAGTCAGCACCCGCATCCATCTGGGGTGTACCAAGGGCACCTTCATCACCGAAGAGACTTGGAGCAGTGGTCGTGGATTCACCGTCTGTGACCTGGACGGCATCGGACGCAACGCTGGCGCTTACCTCCGAAGGCGTCTTTTCAGCACCCATTGTCGACAAATCCTCTTCACTGCCATCGTATTGTGCTTCTGGTTCTGCAAAGGACACCACTGGTTCGTGAGGTTTCGCAGGGTCCGTACCGGCTTCATCCACGCTATAGCTGGACGTGTTGACTGATACAACCTCCTTCAGCTTCGCAACCGCTTCCTCGACACGTGCCTTTACCTCCTCTTTAGAGTAACCTAACAGCGTGACAAGTTCGTCCCGCGAATTCGCACGGAACAAACTAAGAAGGGCCTTCCAGCCATCTTCACCAGCTTTCTCCGAGCTTACCCGCTCTTCTGCGAATGTGCTTAGGGTATCGGTATCTATAGCTTGTCGCAACTTCTGCGCCCGGTCGACAATATCGGTCTCTGCGATAACCTTTCGGATGTGCACGACGCTACTCTGGTTTTTCCCTGAAGCTGCAGGTAAATTGCCAACGCTGACGAGCTGCCCGCCGAACCCGAACGAACAGGAAGATGGACGGCGAAGCCACTTGGGTGGTTGTTTAAGACTGAGCGTCGGAGCCGTGGTACGGGAGTAACCTGGCACGTCAAACACATCTGCGCCATCGGGTTTTGGGGTCACAGGGGGAACTGTAGCATCATTCGTAGTCTGGATAGAGTGAATCCCAACCGTGCCATCAAAGAAAGCGGTAGCCAGGAGATCAGGATTTCGTGGGCACCATTCCACTTGAAAAGCCCAATTACCCGCAGAAGGAAGCTGTTTAAGGACGAAGTTAGAACATTAAACTTCAATAAATCAAGCCATACCTCGCCAATGATTTCAGATGTCTGCGGGTTCCAACAGAGCGCGCGGTTGTCCTTTCCGCACGAAAGCAAGAGGTCTGCATCATGCTTGCACCACGAGAGCGACAGAACACCCTTCTCGTGCCCCGTAAGGATCTAGGAACATGACCATGGGGCGCATTAGCAATGGATGAATGGATATATTAAAAGCGTACTTTTTCCGGTGCGCGTGCATTTCGAAGATCCCAAACCATGATTACGGGAGACAGGTCATCCTCGGAAGCAGTAACAAGGCGAGTTGCCTACATTGAAACCCCAATCAGCTCGTGGTATTACTATCAGAATTGTGAGCGCCTACATTGTCAGGGTGCCACGCAATCGCACTCATGCCGCGTCTGCCGCCAACGGCCATTCCACTACCAACGCCACTTTGGCCTGCAAGCGTGCCCGCACCACCACCGTAAGCGAGGGCGACCACCTCGCGTTTCCCTCGCAGATCCCATACTACAGTATATCCCGTACTGCTAGCGCCTGCAAGCACGTATTGTACCTGTTGGTTCCAAGCAACAGAAGTGATCTCGTCAAGCTTCGTGCTCCGCGTGCCTGGCGTAGGAGAGTACGGCTTCGATGGGTCATTGAGATCCCAGATATAAACCTATATTGCGACCAATAAATATGTTAAGGGGGGAATGATTTTCGATTTGCAGAAGAAAATCTGCACACCTCGCCGTTGATCGCACCAGAAGCCAGAAGGTTTGTATGTATGGGGTTGAAATCAAGGCCACGGACGGGACCAGTGTGACTGTTGTTACGAAGGATCAAAGATTCAGAGACGCTGGGTACGCTAGTCAGCTGATGTAACCTCATAAGAAAATGTACGTACTCGGCATTAACAATGATTTTTGCTGGGTCCCACAGGGTAAGTTCGCCGTTTTCCATACCAGCCGCAATGACACCGCGTGAGCGGTCTCTATGCACTTGACCCCATGCAAGACGGTTGAACCTATGGCGATCACTTTCACGGACTTCTATTGTTGCACGTGACTAGCACACTCACCTTGAGCTGTCGGTGACCGCGCCCTTTGGGGCAGGCAAACCATCTCCTCCGAGATCATATTCGTTCTTGTCCATGAAATCCGGTTGCCATATCTCGAGTTGAGATTCGTTCGAGAAAGACTCATCGAGTGCACCAGCAACCGAGCCAGTCGCAATAAGGGGGAGCGACGCGGTTGGTGACCACGCAAAAGTGGACGTCCTGTAGATTTCTTTAAGCTTCATGACGGATGTGGGTCAAGCCCTTCAAGACGTGTCAATATCCACCAAAATTTGTCCGCAGTTTTCGTATAAAGTCTGGTAAACGTGGCCCTTTATCTACCATATATGTATATAACAGTTTATACTAAATTTGTCACCCTTATGACTTCAAGCTTGCCATTCTGCTCGTGACTTAGTATTTGCACTCTTCGACCCTCGGAGGATTCAGAAGAGCATTCATCGGTACAGACACTACTTCCTGACTTGCATACTTCCGATAAAATTCTCGACTCGTGGAGGATGATGCTGTACTTGTAATACCTCACACAACATGCTTTCCTCGGGACTTTGGCTTGTCAAATATGTACACCTATCGGTGTAGTTGGGATAAAGCCACTCTCCTGAAAATCACTGTGTTATCATTTACGGAATTTATACTGCCTCGCGTCACCCTTGCACTCCGTAGTCAACGGATAACCACTTCGCTGTGCATCGAACATGCCCAAGGCTGAACGCCTTCGTCTGCCATGCTTCCGGCTTGCGCCAATACGAGCTGTGGGATACGAGCTGTGGGTAGTTTTCAGAGGCTTTCTACTGATAATTCCATTTCTTCTATCGCGCTAGCTTGCATCCTGAACCATCTTGATCGGCTCTCTGCGATGCTGGCTCATTTGTTCGATCGCGAGGAGATTGACTGAGATGCTGTGTGATGTCGCTCTGATTCGTCGGCAACGTCGCCCTTTGACCCTACGGTGGTTCTCCCAGGTTCTGCCCTGTTTCACTAGTGAATAGTGAAGACGGCGAGAACCATGGAGAAGTTCGGGAGCATTCGCTTGATCGAAACTTCCAGTTCCGAAGTCCCTCCACAGGTTCAAGTTTGTCTCCTCCTTCACTTCGTTTCCCTAATATGGTCATTTCTCCAGTCATATTTGATCAATCATTGATTTGACGTCTTACTTCAAAGACACGCTTTACTGAAAATGACGATCAACTCCCCGAAACGCTGGCCTCAACCCTGGCACTGGAATCATAATAATAAGGTTTGCATGCTCTCAAGCTCCGGAGCAAGGCAAAGTCATGAGAGGATATGACTGCAACAGCGCCGCACGTATATGTTGATTTCCACGTTTATACGAGCGTCAAGGATAGTTGAACCTGCTTTTGCTTTTGGCCAGACTGCCGCTCAATCACTAGCCAGCCTGTATTCGCCAATTATATGCTTACACTCACACTATGTATTGTGCCCATCGTCCACAGGTAAACTGGATCTCATTTCTCGCGTACGCATCAGACCGCGTGTTTTACATCCTGTTTGTCTCGTGTACAGTGCCTCATGGACACCCTCGCCAATGGTCCTCTTATGTGCCCCCCCAGTTTAAAAGCTGCATTCACAAATCACCCATGTAAGAGCCTCACCCGCTCACAATGTTTGCTTCCTCTTTCAATCCCGCTGTCCGGCCTCCCTCCCGTGGTGGAGCAGCCAAAGTGCGAAATGTGTTTATTACCCGTATGCCTCACGCTGATCATGTGCAGAATTATTTCCTCCCGGTCCCGTCGGGCTTCTCTCTCCAGGTCTTCAAGGCCCCGACGATGTCTGCACGTCCATATGCAGCGAAAGTGGACTTAGACTACCGTCCTATGGCACGGGCGGACTCTCAGTCCAGACAACAGTCCGGACACGTTCCTCGCCAGCAGGAACCCACGAGGAAGCTATTAAAGGCTCCTCCACCAGAAGAGCCAGGCTTCGCTAAGCGATCGTACGAGCACAAACCTAGCTCCGGGAGATACGCTATTCACGCCGGACCTGTGCCCGACACATACATTTATGAGCGCTCAATATCGTCCAAGGCTGAATATCCCTACTCGCCTTCTGACGTAACGAGCGAATGCGACTCTATATTCTCAGTCAACACACAGATCTCCTCCGGCTCATCGAGCAGCAGCGTCACAGATAGCCCCCCAAATACACGGATGCTTCAGATCAGAGCTGCCTCACCAAGCCCTGAACAATCACGCTCGCGTTCACCCCCTTTGTACCACCCCAGGGGTATGTCCACTTTCCCACTGGGGCATTCGTGCCCTTCATGTGGTGAGGCGAGTCCTCCGCACAGAACATCATCTACGACTGCCAATAAGGGGTGCTACGCCCCTTATCCTTCACGTCCACTCCCTACACCCCCAGTGAGCGCCAGAGTACGCAAGGACAGCATTCTCTTAGCGAGCGAACGCTCTATTACGTCATATGACACTCGCCAGCACTCGACATCAGTCAAGCATGGTGAACGCGTGCCATTCCCGGCACCACTGGTAGATGAACAAGGGAGAAATAGCATGGGCATGCAGCTGTCGCGTTCATCGTCCCTTAAGGGGAACCTCTCTATTGCTATCCCACCACCTCCGGGCTTGGATTTGGTCCCCGGTGGCCATTACGAGTACCCTCCTGTTCAGGGACCCGTACTGGGCACTGAACCAAATTATCGGCCACATAGCATACCACATCGCCGGAATTTTGATGCCGACCATACACAGGCCTGCCTCGCAGTTGCACGGTCTGTGCGGTGGTGCGATGACTTGATATGTCCATCGCCTATATTCCCGAATCAGAGAAGAAAGGGATGGTTCAATCGCAGAGGGTTTGTCGCACTTTGTTGGCGTGTATGAAGGCTGACCCGTAGTTCTTTAGAGACCAGCTCTGGCGAAACGATGGTTCCTACCGGGCACCAGCACCAGGAGACGTGTACCCTCCTGATCTTGAGGGCTACCCTGAGCCCGGGAATGGGTGGCAGAATGAGGAAGGAACTCGCATTGACATCAATCATCGTTTGATACCCAAACCTCCCCTGCGCTCTGTATTGAAGCCGACAAATTATAAGTGTCAGGATGGTATTATCGCTGGTTACCTCACCGCTGCCCCCTCTTCGCCGACCGACGATGATGAGTGACAATCGGAATGCTATACAAAGCTCTCTCCGATCAACCTTTCGCTTTCGACGTTTTATTCGTTCAGGTGTTCTCCGCCACGTTTTATCGGAGCTGGTATACTGTCTCTAGTATTATGATGGTGATAAGTTACATCCTTGCATGTTTGTACATTAGTCTGACGAGAGAGATATGACCTCATGTTCATCCCCGCTCGTCCTTCTATTTAATCTGGCGGGTAATCCCTTCGCCTTCCCTTCGCTCTTTCGCCGTTTCTTGGTTGGCTGAGGTGGTCTAAGTGAGTAAGCCCAGTCCGCATCGTCGTCATCGTCAACATCTGACTCCTCGGCATCAATCATCCTTATCTGGCTCGTAAAGTCTTCTCCATCAACTTCATCCGGGTCCGATACATCTTCATATAGCCTTTTCTTTCTTGGTGGGGCTGGTTTCCGAATTCGTGATGGGCCAGCAGTGGTGTCTTCTTGAAGATCCAGAAGATCAGGAGATTGCCTGCCAATAGCGGCCTTCTTGCTATTTACTTTGCGCCCATGTCTCCTGAAGGAGCACTGAATTCTAGGCCCGCTTCCGTTCACGATATCTTCACGAGTGAAGCGGGTGAGCCGGAGCGCTTGAATACCGGGTGCGACGTAAACATTCACAGTATATGCCGTCGACGAAAAAGCCTCCTCGAGGTACCGCAACACAAGCATCTGCACAATTAGCGACTCCATGTCCTTTCACAATATCTCAGATCGGATCAAACTCGACATGGGAAACAAGAACTCACGTCCTTTGATAGCCCTACTTTGCCGCCAGCCACAGAATCATAATCAATCTGTATCTTCTCTTTAGCATTTCGGCGCTTTCCGCCGCCACTAGTTTCGAATGAACCACCACCCAGACCGCGCGCCAGGTCGCTGATGCCAGCAATGGTCAGCCGTCCGCCACTACCCTCTACAGCTTGAAGTATCTTTAGAATCTGCCACGCTTCAACTGTGGCATCCTTGTGTTCCACGTTGGCAGGAGATCTCGTGCAATTATCGCAATGGCCACAGCGGTCCATTGCATCTGATTCGTTCGTGGTCCACGAGGCCATAGAGAGATCGGATGATGCCGAAAAGTACCTATAATGATCACCGAACGTACTTGTGAGGAGGTGGACACTAGCACGAATTAGGCTTACTTTGCAAATAAGATCTTGCGGCATTCTTGCATATCTTGCGCGAAACGTAAGATGTCATGCACTACAGGGGACACGGGGAAGTCTTGCGTGATGGTTCATATTCAAATATGGAGAGCTCACATTTCACCACGCCGTCCTGGTCACTGCACGTAATGGAAGCCTGGCGAGTAGCATCCTGTGGACGATAGTACAATACGCAGTCTGCGTCTTGGCCATCTCGTCCAGCACGTCCCGACTCCTGATAGTACCCGTCAAGAGACTTCTGTGAAATGACCAGCACTCGGTGAATACGCAGAACATTGCTTTAAGGCTCTACAAACCGATATCTTAGATATGGGTTTAGTAATGTGATTGCAGAAAACACCTGAAATGAAAGACGCACTGTATGGTGGAGCACGAATCGGACGTTGCCCTTGTCAATCCCTAGACCGAAAGCTACCCCGGAGGTCATCAGGACCCGAAGTCCATGCGATGTGACACACGAGGCGGACCTATTGTAGCGCAGACTACCTGGACTTTCCCTTCCCTCCATTGCATGTGTAGCCTTTCTTTCTGCCCATCCTCGACATTCGCGTGGTAGACGCCCGTTTTGATGCGGCCGTTGCTCACCGCTTGGATGCTTTCAGCGACCGATTCAGCATCCTTCAAAAATGTGAACTCGATGCCCGCGATGCCTTGGATTAAAATACCTTCTTTGCGAGGCAATATATGATGCCACTATCATTTCTGTGATTTTGCAAAATGTAGTCCGACATTGTCGCGATGAGTTCTTTGG
Source organism: Suillus placidus (assembly GCA_016628565.1). Lineage (NCBI taxonomy): Eukaryota > Fungi > Basidiomycota > Agaricomycetes > Boletales > Suillaceae > Suillus > Suillus placidus. The sequence goes on along the minus strand of JABBWD010000285.1, from coordinate 10,040 downwards.
CTGAAGATGGTTTTGGCAAGACAGTGTAATGCAGATTTTTGCGGTACAGAGGCGCAGAAAAATACACCGTCCCATCTGGTGGGGCAGCTGTGCGCAGTAGCATGTTGTTTTAGTTGTCTGCGCATTCAAAAACATGCACACCTTTCCCATCTACCACCGGTTTCATTTTGAGAATCTTGAGGATATCTTGGAGGACTCTTGGGGGGCAGGTTGCAGACAATGCGAGAATGGGCACATGAGGAAAGAACTGGCGAAGGATGCTCAATTTTCTGTAGTCTGGGCTGATGCGCGATTGGTGAGAAGCCTGTATGTTTGTGTGGGTGAAAATTGTACCGAAAATCGTGACCCATTTGAGAAGCGCAGTGAGCTTCATCGATAACGATCCGAGCTTGTGCAAACTCATCATAGGATTTCAATGCTACGGGATAGGAACCTACCAAGCTTTCCACCTTCCACAAGCTTGCGCAGGAGAGACATAAACGTCTTGCTTTTGGCAATTTTCTCTGGCTGAGACATAAATCAGCACGAGATCAATTTTCAGTGACTGTATTACCGTGACGTAGCATAATTTAATGTCCCGACCATGATGTCCATGCTCCCGAGACGATGCCATGGATGTTAGTCTTTGCTGAATCTCATTGAGTAAGAGACGTGGAGTTCCCCCTGTCAACATCACAGCTTCCACTGGAAGAACCTCAGTATTGAACACAGGAAATTTCAGATAAAAGTGAATATACCTCCAGATTCTCTCAGATGTAGAATCTGATCCGTCATCAAGGAAATGAGGGGAGATATCACCAGTGTGCACCCCGGCGTCAGGAGGGCAGGAAGTTGATAGGTTAACGACTTGCCACCTCCTGCAACAGCACGTTAGCAACGTGTAAAGGGCGTCATCTAGCGCCCTACCGGTTGGCATGACACACACGATATCTCGGCCATCCATATTAGCATTGCAGACTCTGTTATCGGTCCTTTAAGATTCAAGAAGCAAGTCGAGCACCGCACTGACCCTTTCTGGCACAGTCGAAAGTCACCGATACTGAAAACCTTCTTCATTGTCAACTGCAGCTGTGTTGACCAGTCGAAGCTAACAGTGTAGTCGACTGTAGCTGCTTTGCCCTTGCCCTTAGTCTGGACAGCGTCATCGAGCCCCCTTGACGGTTGCACGAGGTTGATACGGCTGCGTTCTCGAGTGAGGACATCTTTCTCAGCAATCAAGGCCCCCCGCAAAGCAGTCAAATTTTTGATCTGCTCATCTATCCCTTGTATTTCAGCCTCTAGAGAAGACAATCGGGTGTTGACATCATGTTTCTGAAGATACGACGGTGTCTTCGCAGATTTGGATGGATCTGCAACATTAACAGGTGCAACGAGACGTTGGTCTACGAGGGTCATCTTAAGAATCTCTTCCATCTGCGAGTGTAGGCGTCAATGAAAATAACGTGAAATTGGACATCCTAGTACACACGTCGTCTGAACTGACATGATCTGAAAGGTAGCTCAACTTATCGCGAATCATGTATCGTCGTGCTTCGTACTTTATCCTGTTTCTTGGCTCAAGTCACTGGCCCGGCGACAACTAGACAATGCACAGTCGGAGTGGGTGCACGGGTGATGTCAAGGTGATGTCGCAGTGAAAACAAACGCAAGCGGCACGTGAAAAACGCGGACTCGGCCCGAGCGCTGAGCACGGTAAGTCTATTTAGTCCGAAACTTTCACCTCGGCCCACTACCAGTATTTGCCAGTGACTCAATAACATATCAAAAGAACCAACTTTCTTTATATTCTATGCAAGTCATTTCAGATACCAGTAGCTTTGGCGAAGACATGACGCTACTGAATCCTCAGGCTGGCGTGCAGCTGCCAGTGGTCTAGCTGACAAAATCTTAACTACCACTGCTGGCAGTTAAAGTTTTTAAACGCAAAATCCACTGCAGATTCGCAGAGCTCAGCTCAGCTTCTCCGAGTCCATCAATTTTTTCGCTGCATGATCGCGGCATCAGCCTTAGTCTCAGAATCTAATCTAGCCATGCGTCAAGTTATTGCCCCTCACGCAAGTTGAGGCAAGCTGTGGAGCAGCACATACCCGACCTTGATGTGCTTCAAATTGGACCACAGATACTCAGAGTCATGGGGTATCAGATTCGAGGTTATCATTCACTAGCACTGGTGGAGGGATCTTCAATCGTTCCACGACATTGCTTGGCAATCTGCTGGCATTGCAGATATTATATGGTCGAATGCAGCACGACCACGTAAGAATTTCAGGCCCGCGGGGCCTTCAAAGCTTGGACATTCGCGTGACGCGAGGCTAGTGAGGGGATTCCGGTGGATCAACGATGGATAGGTTCCTCCTAAAACCATACTAGTAAAGAACGTTATAAAGTAAGATGTCTTCCTACTAATCCTGCAGATTTATTTGATCCCACATCACATCCTCACACACAATGCGTTTCTCCCCTGCAATGGTCCTCGCCATCGCTGCTGCTTTGGCATCATCGATCTCTGCCACGCCCGTTGACGCTGCCGCCGAGAAATGTGACTTCTTTTGCTGGTATGATTCACAATGCGACACCTGCCCGGGGATTTGCGTGAGTATCAGTAGTTTTCCTGGGTTTGATAACATGACTCACCTGCGTGGCAGGCCTGGTATAAGGTCTGCACAGTGAGTCGTGTTTCTGCTTTCATATCGGTGCAGTATGACTGTTAGCACTGACGCGCGAGTTACTAGTGATTTGTAGAGTTGATCGACGCGCCATCAGGAAAACATTGGTGGAGTTGGCGTAATTTTCGTTCGATTGAGAAATGTTAGATATGATATGAAGACAGAAAAAGAGTATTATTCAGGAGCGTGCAGATTGGTCTACGTGAGCGTTCGCGTCAGTGACTGTTGCTCCTGCTGCATCGCCGCAGACGGGCTTGTAGATCGTACAATTATAAGTATGTGTACACGATGTACCTAACAAAAACATACCTAGGTCCCGTCTATTTTTGACTTTGATTATTTCTCAACAACGTTCGACATGATCTAGATAGGCGAAATGTGAACGGAAAAGCTGCTTCACATGATTATCGCCTATAACCTGTAGAATGTACATTCGTAATTTCAGGCATATGCGCACAATATGATATCGATAGCGCTCTGTCAAACACACCGATGTCACACAGCTCCCAACTTTGACTTTCGACTCGTCTCAACAATCATTTTGATTTTGATTTTGATTTTCCCAGTTCTACTGCGTCCATCTCTTCCAAGTCATCTCAGAGGGGGGATACCGTGTATCCGGAAAGGTGCTCCGAACGACTTACCATACCCACCGTAAGCACCTCGATCCAATTCTGAATTATGCGGCGAAGTGGTTGTTGTCCAGCCGCCGTCACATCATAGCAAGCGATTCGCCTGTAGATTGTATCATTACAAACGTACGTGCGCACATGGAAGACAAAGAGTAAAGAGTTGAAAACACACCTATGGCTATAGGCTACAGCTCGCGACTCGCATTTCCTATGCCATTTTCCTACACTCACGCTATATCGGAAGACAGATGGGGGCGCTTTCTTCAAAACTCGAGCTCGAGGTTGAAACGGAGGAGTAGAACTAGTTGGCTGCTTGCAACCGAATCGGGAGACGACCGGGAGTGCGCGGGGCAGGTATATCTCGTTCGTGGGTATTTCGAGGACAGGTCTTGGACTGGTGTGAAGGAAGGCTGGGAATAAGTAGATGGATTCTTCTTCATTGACATCAAACCTGCAAGGACAACTAGACTCTTGCGCACTCCTGATATCGAGCTCCTTGATGTCACAGCGTGGGACATCCCCGCCAGCGGACGGTGACTGCGACATCAACACCGCGACGAGACGGGCCACCAAAATGCATACTCGAGTCGCAGAAAGAGAACAGAATCAGCTAATATCAAGTGGAAGCAGCGTTTGCCAACACGCCTTGCTTGGCAATCTGCTGGCATTGCAGATATTATCTGTTCGAATGCGGCACAACCACGCCACGCAAGAGTTTCCTGAAGGAGTCCTTCAGAGCTTGGACATTCGCTTGACGCGAGGCTCTTAAGGGGATGAGATTCCGGTGATTCAGCGGTGGACAGGTTCTTCCTAACACCATAAAGAACATTTATCGAGTATATTAGAAGCACCTACCAACCCTTCATTTATCTGATCCTACATCACAAACGATGCGTCTCTACTCTGTAATTGCCCTCGCCTGCATTGCTGCTTTAGCATCGTCAGTCTGTGCATCGCCCAATAACGCGGGCGCCGAGAGGGACTGTCCATACTTCTGTTTATTAGATAAAGACTGCAAAGACTGCAGCGGCCATCCCAAATGCGTGAGTTTCAGTAGTTTGTGTCCTGGATTTAACGACCTGACTCACCGGCACGAAAGCCCTGGTTTTGGTGCTCGTAACGCAGCTATTTTGATGCGGTGTCATAGTATTAGTAAGTCATAGTCACGGTCCGATGCAAAGTTCAAACACAGTTCCTGACGTCAGAAAGGTCGGGAGCAGGAAAGCGGAGACGTATTCTGTAGCTTGAGTTGTCGTTCATCATGGTGGTGGGAGTCTTTATTGCAGCATTGGATGCAGAGCGGCGTTTCATATTCAGTTTGACTTACTTAGAGTTAATTGTCGAAGCCGACGAGTAACAATTCCGAGTGATAATGGAAGAGCGACTGCGAACCTTTGCAGTTCTGATCAGGTCTCGTGCTCTAGCTCTGATTTCCGATTACACGTAGTGGATGAGCACTGGATAGGGTTTTCTCGGCAAGCGTCCAAGTAGGGCCCGGAGTCGGACGGACCCTAACTTCCATTTGAGAGCATGATGAAATTCGACTCGGTTCACCGAGCAGATGAATGAAAGTATGCAAACTCATCATAGGATTTCAATGTTACGGGATAGGAACCTACCAAGCTTTCCACCTTCCACAAGCTTGCGCAGGAGAGACACAAACGTCTTGCTTTTGGCTGGCTGAGACATAAATCAGCACGAGATCAATTTTCAGTGACTGTATTACCGTGACGTAGCATAATTTAATGTCCCGACCATGATGTCCATGCTCCCGAGACGATGCCATGGATGTTAGTCTTTGCTGAATCTCATTGAGTAAGAGACGTGGAGTTCCCCCTGTCAACATCACAGCTTCCACTGGAAGAACCTCAGTATTGAACACAGGAAATTTCAGATAAAAGTGAATATACCTCCAGATTCTCTCAGATGTAGAATCTGATCCGTCATCAAGGAAATGAGGGGAGATATCACCAGTGTGCACCCCGGCGTCAGGAGGGCAGGAAGTTGATAGGTTAACGACTTGCCACCTCCTGCAACAGCACGTTAGCAACGTGTAAAGGGCGTCATCTAGCGCCCTACCGGTTGGCATGACACACACGATATCTCGGCCATCCATATTAGCATTGCAGACTCTGTTATCGGTCCTTTAAGATTCAAGAAGCAAGTCGAGCACCGCACTGACCCTTTCTGGCACAGTCGAAAGTCACCGATACTGAAAACCTTCTTCATTGTCAACTGCAGCTGTGTTGACCAGTCGAAGCTAACAGTGTAGTCGACTGTAGCTGCTTTGCCCTTGCCCTTAGTCTGGACAGCGTCATCGAGCCCCATTGACGGTTGCACGAGGTTGATACGGCTGCGTTCTCGAGTGAGGACATCTTTCTCAGCAATCAAGGCCCCCCGCAAAGCAGTCAAATTTTTGATCTGCTCATCTATCCCTTGTATTTCAGCCTCTAGAGAAGACAATCGGGTGTTGACATCATGTTTCTGAAGATACGACGGTGTCTTCGCAGATTTGGATGGATCTGCAACATTAACAGGTGCAACGAGACGTTGGTCTACGAGGGTCATCTTAAGAATCTCTTCCATCTGCGAGTGTAGGCGTCAATAAAGATAACGTGAAATTGGACATCCTAGTACACACGTCGTCTGAACTGACATGATCTGAAAGGTAGCTCAACTTATCGCGAATCATGTATCGTCGTGCTCCGTACTTTATCCTGTTTCTGGCTCAAGTCACTGGCCCGGCCACAATGCACAGTCGGAGTGGGTGCACGGGTGATGTCAAGGTGATGTCGCAGTGAAAACAGACGCAAGCGGCACGTGCCAGTGAGAAACGCGGACTCGGAGCGCTGAGACGCGACTCACACGTCTATTTAGTCCGAAACTTTCACCTCGACCCACTACCAGTATTTGCCAGTGACTCCTCAATAACATATCAAAAGAACCAACTTTCTTTATATTCTATTCAGATACCAATAGCTTTGGCGAAGACACGACGCTACTGAATCCTGGCGTGCAGCTGGTCTAGCTGACCAAATCTTAACTACCAGTTAATTGCTAAACTCCAGAGTCGCAAAATCCACTGCAGATTCGCAGACCATCAATTTTTTGGTTGCATGATCGCGGCATCAGCCTTAGTCTCGGAATCTAATCTAGCTAGCCATGCGTCAAGTTATTGCCGCTTAGACTCCGCTCGTGGCCTCGCAGCTCTAAGTTTCCCGTCAATGCTATCAATACTTCATATCTGACAAGTGGACTTTTCCAGACCGTGTTTTCTCGTCCACGCTATAAATCTCTCCTCCAATAGGATCACTGGGCCATCGGCATTCGCGCAGATTAGCGGCAAGCTTCTATATAATAAGTAATAGAATTCGGTATGTACTCATCCTTTTGCTGTCGGGCCGTCATTCATTTTACGTTATATAGGGACATGAAGCTTACACATACACAGCGGTCCGTAGACCCTTGAGCCCTAAGTAGGCTGTTCAAGAGAACTGACTTGGTTCATTTTAGTCTAGTAGCATGAGGACTCATTTTCAGGTGTAAGTAGGGCCTTTTCCTATCAGAATCTTCCCTTGCAATGACCACATGACTTCTTTTTATTGCCAAGCAGCAATTGTGATGCTATCGATAGATCTAAACATGATATATGTCGACGACCGAGTTACTAACGAAATCTTGTTATCTTGAATCAGGGTCCGAATCATGATCATATTTTTCCCATTCATCGTGCTATGGAACGTGCCAAGCACCTAGACCCACTTGACCACGCCACCATGTACAATCACCCCACCTACCCGGTCATATGCATCATCACTGAGCCGGGATTCCTCCTACTTGTGAGATGTCCAGAGGGAATGGCGGATAGCAATGGTGTAGGGGTTCATGATATTATGGGATGTGTAGTTTCTGGTGCTCATACTTTCTACAGAGATTCCCTGTCCTCGGCTGCACTGAAACTACTCCTATTGACAGTGTCGGCCGAAAGTCTATTCTTGACCTCGCCGCCCCGAGACGAAGACAAAACGTTTCCTGTGACATTCTCGTTATAGGTGAGAAATCATGCTGGTATTACTCATCCATGGGCTTTATGGCTTTCTGGGCGAGGCATCCCGGTCCACTGCAATGGAAGACCCTGATACCCTGACTAAGTCAATCTCATCGATCCTCGGATTCCTTCTTCATTAGCATTTAAAGCGCATCCAGTTTTTGTAGCGAAAGACCCGGTTCCGATAATGGACAATGCTAGTAAACGCATCAGCTCACCCTCGTGTACAACTCATGTTCCACAGGAGCCTGAGCAAGAGTTGATACTCGTGAGTCATTGTCATATTTCATTTCGCATACAAGAATGTTTACGTTAATCAGATTAAATTTGACGAAGGAGACCCACGCGATCCACAAAACTTCTCTTATGTGCGGAAGTGGGCCATTACGCTGACATGTTGTGTGTTCGCTGGAATCACGGGTAACTTCGGATTTTAGTGTTGATGTCATCTTATCTGATATTTGCAACAGCGGCATCAGCGTCATCCTATTCGATCAGTTATGAGTCGATGATGCATGATCTAAATTGTACCCAACTTCAGGCGACCGTTGGACTGAGCTTGTATGTGGTAGGTTTCGGGATTGTCCCTTTGATTTCCTCGTCATTCAGTGAGGTAAGAGCTGACCAGATTGCTATCGTTGAACTTTAATTGACATCTATATTTTAGGAGTGTGGCAGACGGCCCCTTTACATCGTGTCGTCCGTATTATTTATGCTCGCTGAAGTTATGAATGCATTGTAAGTTGGTCGTCGTGTAATCCTTCCAACAAATGGCGCTCATCACTGGCAGGGCACCAAACATACAACTTGTGATTGTGTCGCGTGCACTACAAGGAGTCTTTGGCTCAACTGGTGCATCCTTGGTCGGAGGTAGCATCGCTGACATATGGCAGCCACATGAGTAAGGCAGGATACTTGCGGTAACGTAACTCCCTTGTTGATAAATATTCCAGACGTGGATTGCCGATGTCTTTGTTTGCATTCTCATCGATATTCTCTTTTGGCCTTGGGTCAGTGTTTGGGGGGCTCATAGCTGCCAATCCACACCTCGGTTGGCGATGGGTGCAATGGGTACATGTCATGTGTGTGGAAAAAAACTACGTCCTAGTATCTCTTTGAATATTTTTCTCAGGATTTCTGGGGCATATGTTCTTGATGTCATCCTGGTGATGAGCGAAACCCGTTCATCCATTGTTCTAGCCCACATCGCGAAGGACGCCAGAAAGATGACCGGTGACCCCAGGTATCGGTCTAGCGCTGAGATTGACAAACCAAGCATGTTCATCTCTTATTAAGACGTCGTGTACACGGCCCTTGTGTACGCAAAACAGTTGTTTGCCAATTTTTTCCTAACCTCACAACCGCAGATCTACTCATGACTGAACCTATTGTGCAGAGCTTTAGTGTCAGTGACCATTGATATATACCCCTCACTAGCGGTTGACGATATTTGATGACAGATCTGGAGTGGCTTCACTTGGGGGTAGTCGTGTACTGTTTGCTCGAGTGAGTGCTATTGACTCCTGAATAGAAGTCAATCGCTAAAGTGAGTTTAACAAAAGATCCGTCCCCACAGAGTTTCAGTCTGTCTATAACTTCAGCGTCAGCGAAACAGGATTTGTATTCCTTTGTCAGAGGAAAGTTATCTTATTGCACATGTGCACCGCATCTGATTTCTCGTCTCAACAGTGTTGGAGCCATCATTGGGTTGATGGCAAATATGTACCAGGAGACCTTGTACAGGTCAGAAAGTCAATACAAGACATTCGTCGTGGCTCATGCTATTCAGAAAATACTTTCCGATAAAGGGCCAAGAAGCACGACTATACATGGCGTGTGTCGCTGGTGTTGTCCTGCCCGTCTCAATGTTCATCTACGCATGGACGGTAACACCTAACATTCATTGGATGGTACCTCTGATTGCATTAACGGTCCGTTGATTTCTCAACAGTATTCAAAGTTGGTCGTTTGACAGATTCACAGGCATTTATGTCTGGCGTCTTCATAATATTCCAAGTTTCATTTTTGTATCTTGCAGACTGGTATGTGTCTCGCTGCATCTATCCTGCAACCGTTTGACGGATAAACCTAGCTATGGTCCATATACCTCCTCGGCACAAGCTGGGCAGAGCTTAGCTCGCAAGTCTGCACTTTATGTTTATTCTTCTGCTAACTACATCACAACAGGAAATTTTATGGCATTGGTATTCCCGCTCTTTACACAGCAGATGTTTGCTGGTATGACATATAAGTGGGGACTGACACTCTGGGCGCTGCTATCAGTGGCGATGGCGCCAATTCCATGGGTGTGTGAATTTGCATACATTGTGATCGATGACGAAGTCTTAAGAGGTTTCCACATTTTTATGGCAGGTCCTTCTCCTCTTTGGTTCAAAGATCCGCTCGCATAGTAAAATCTCTCGCAAATTCTCGAGGCTGAACAACAACAATTGGACGGCGAGAAAACTGTTGTTTCCAGCCCCACTAAGCAAACAAGTATGGAAGTGTAACGAATTCTTGCTTGGGATACCACGATGACTGTAATGACCCTTCATGTGAACGTCAACTTACGATTTGGTCTCCGATAAATTTTTGTAGTAGGTATATGTACGCGCCCTCCGAAGATGACTGTTAACAAATTAAAACACATGCGCTTTACGACGCGGTCAGTAATGCAGCGTATCGAAATCATAA
>JABBWD010000284.1:0-23294 GCA_016628565.1 Suillus placidus | reverse complement strand
GTCTATTCCATGACTTTAACGGTCAGTGGTTTCTAAGATTACTGCTTGAAACATGGATCGCTCACACCCACTTAGCTAAATTTTTGGTCATTTGCCATCATATTTTCCGCTTCAGCAGTTGCCCTGAATTATTGGATACGCCTTCGATACCTTAACACGTACTCCTCGCTGAAGGAGCCACCGTTGGTGAAGCCCGACGTGAATGCACTTCACCCAGATGTGAATACAACAGAGCCTCCCCCAGCATTTCACAACTACTTGGACGATTTTTTGCAAGCTGTCCGTGTCTTCGGATTTCTCGAGAAGCCAGTGAGTGATCCGCATCGTCTGCATTGATCAATCCATCATGTTTTAACAGGTTTTCCACGAATTGGCAAGGCATCTTGCAACGAGACGCTTAATTGCCGGGGATAGTATCTCTTTAGACGAAGACAGGAGCTTCTATTGCGTCGTCGATGGCATGGTCCAGGTGTACGCTCGAACAGGCCAGAATAATTGCCAAAATGGGTCATGGGACGAGGAGGATATGAACGGATACCAACTTATCAACGAAGTTGGGAGCAGTGGAACTTTGTCTAGTTTATTCAGCATTCTCAGCTTGTTCACTGAGCACTAAAGATAAGTTGGCAAGAAGATGGACACCCCGATGCTCTTGGAGGAAATTCTGCAAGTGGAGTGAGAGGACCACCTCAATCACGTACTAGCCGCGCGGATTCGGACGTGTCTCGCTTTAGCCTCGATTACGCATCCGTGGCTTCCCGGCCTTCTCGTGCTACATCCCTCTCGTCGTCTGGTTCCACCGCTCATCCCGCAGATGCGACTTCTCCGTTGGTCCGACGTCCCCGTATCACATCGGAGACAGGTTTAGGTCGCCGCCACAGCGCGCTTCCCGCTCGCGATCAGCTTCTAATCCTATAACTCAGCTCCACCATGGTATCGTGGCCAGGGCAAAAGAGGACAGCACATTGGCCTTCATCCCTGCAGAAGCATTTCGCAGAGTTGCAAAGAAGTTTCCCAAAAAACCAGTATTGTACAAGGTATGATTTCTGCGGGATCGAGTTCTCACTTTGCTCATTATATTTTCAGTGATTCTGACGCGCTTTTCGCGTGTTACGTTCAATGCGGCACACAGATATTTGGGGCTAACGACAGAGGTCCTTCGAACTGAGAAGGCGATCAACGAGATTGCATGTCACCCTCTTCCGGCATCATTCTATGAGGGTGGTGGCCTACAATATCTGCGTCAACGTTTTGACGACGTCGCAATTCAGGGGTCTGACTCTGAAAGCGAGTACCTCAGTCTCGCCCCATCTCTGGGTCTGGCCTCTGCTAACAGTGGTTATACATCTTCAGTTATATCGCGAGAAAGCTTGACAGATAGTCCGCTTGCTACGCGTGGGATCCCAATTCGTACGCCTCGCAATCAGGTACAGGCTGGCGACTTGCATACCTCAACTGGGCAAGGCAGTGACGGGTACAAACTGGCGCGTTCGTTTAGCATCTTGGAAACCCCTCGGCTGCAGAAAAGCGACCCATTACAGACTCGTCTGAATAATGAAGAGTTTGATCTGCGTGAGGAAGTCATGTCATGCATTGCGAAGTCCATTGGTCTACTCCAGCCACCCATGAGCGGGAACGAGTCCATTGAGGATTCACCAGCTTTCCTGCCTTTTGATCATATGCGCTCTGCGAACGGCGTGTTTCCGTCTCCCTTTGGCTCTCTCTCGCTCTTAGAAACTGCGGATGATGGCGCTTCGAGTGTAACGGGAACATCATCCACTACCACCACCGGTTACATGAGCGGTCTGGACAACGAAGTCGAGATCCTCTTCTTCTCCGCTGGCTCGACGCTTGTGAAGGCCGGAGAACGGAATACTGGTAAAAGTCCCATCAGTCAAGTATAGACGATAATTGACCGCACACAAACCAGGTCTTTACTATGTTGTTGAAGGTTTCTTGGATATTCTCCTACGTGTGCCGAGTCCCTCTAACGGCCATACAATGCGTCCTATGGGACGAGATCGACAAGCTCAGATACCAACTCTCCTTACACACCCGACCACAGGCCGGAGCCTGAGAAGGCTAGAGTCGCAAGCTGTGTTTTACCGTGAAACCAGGAGGAATTGCGGGTTATCTCGGTATGCTTATCAGACGGCTCTCGCATATCCTGATGTTATTTGAAGCGTCTCTCTGCGGAACACCTTCATATGTCGACATCCAAGCGAAGACTGATACATACGTGGGATTTTTACCTGCTCACTCTCTTGAACGTCTGGTGGAGAAACGACCTATCGTGCAGCTTACATTAGCAAAACGTCTCATTTCACTGCTGTCACCTTTAGGTTAGCACTGCTTCAACCATCCCTTGTGACATGCTAATGATGTGGTAGTCCTGCAAATTGACGCTTCTCTTGACTGGATGCATGTCAGCGCAGGTCAAGTTCTTTGGCGCCCTGAAGATACTAGCGATGATTTCTATATTGTCATCAATGGACGACTACGTGCAATTACCGAGGGAGAAGGTGGTAAAGTCATAATTACTGGCGAATACGGACAAGGCGATACTGTTGGGGAATTAGACGTCATCACCAGTTCAACGCGCAGAACGACGATGCATGCAATCCGTGACTCTGAGCTGATTAGAATGCCCCAGACGCTATTTAACGCCATTTCCTCAAGGTAAGTCCTCATCCGCCATGCTCTTAGGCTGTCTGCTCATACTATGCTCAGAAATCCACAGACGACTGCACAGTAAGCGCTATCTTTGATATAAGGCTCGTCTTTAACCATGTCTAGGTTGCTACGGACGATTGCCTCTCGCGTACGTGACGAGATGGATGCGTCGAGCGATGTCCCGACACGCAACACTGCATTCGAACTGGGACGGAACAACACTAACTTAAAGACTGTGGCCATTCTCCCAGTATCGCGAAATGTCCCTATAGATACCTTTGCCCGGAAACTGAAGACTGCGTTGGAAGAGATGGGCGCGAAGACATCGTATATGAATCAAGCCTCTGTCTCAGGTCATCTTGGCCGTCACGCATTCTCTCGCATGGGCACACTCAAGGCTGCAGCTTGGCTTGCAGACCAAGAGCAAAGATATAGAACAGTGCTTTATGTCGCTGATTCACCTGTCAACAGCCCCTGGACGCAGACTTGTATCCGACAGGTGAGTAATTCATAGCTCACAAGGCTTCAGAACTCTGTAACCTTTCTTGTTAGGCGGACTTTGTGATGGTGGTTGGGATGGGTGACGATCCGAGCATTGGAGAATACGAAAGGTTGCTGCTTTCAATGAAGACCACAGCACGGAAAGAGCTTGTGCTACTCCATTCCGAACGTTCTGTAGCCCCTGGGTCGACACGCGAATGGCTGAAGGTGTGTTATGAGAGCTGCTTTATGAATGGCTGATCTCACAAAGATACAGAATCGACCTTGGGTACACCAACATATTCACGTCGAACTTCCGGTGTGTACACATAGACTTTCTCTCTTGGGTTAGTGATTTAAACGTGGACGATAGGGTCTTGCAGTTCCGATCGTGAAAACTACTCAGATACAAGACCCAGATGTTGTCATTGCGTTCAAGAACCTCAAGGATAGAGTGCAGAGTGGCATTCAGAAGTACAGGGGGAGATCTAGGCACGCAAGACCGCAACCACATCCCATGATCAATGATTTCTCTCGTCTGGCTAGGAGACTCTGCGCAAAATCTGTCGGAGTCGTCCTCGGTGGTGGTGGGGCTCGTGGGATCTCGCATCTAGTCAGTGGTATCTCTGTGCAGCTGTCATCATCCGCTGATAAGATGACAGGGTGTCTTGCGTGCGCTCGAGGAGCGTGGAATTCCCATCGACTACATCGCAGGCACTAGTATCGGCGCACTTATAGGCGGTCTTTATGCACGCGAGTGCGACATCATCATGAGCACCAGTCGTGCCAAGCAGTTCAGCGGAAGAATGGGGAATATTTGGAGGTTACTTTCAGATGTTACATACCCCCTCGTTGCTTATACCACAGTAAGTCATCTGATCACAGTTCGTATCGCCCCACCCATTCACGTCTCGCCTCAGGGACATGAGTTTAACAGAACTATATATAAAGTAAGTTTTCGGGAAGTTAGTATGGACCTGCAATTTTGACACATTTGTCAGGCTTTCTACGATCTTCACATAGAAGACATGTGGCTGCCGTACTTCTGTAATACTACGAATATCAACACATCCCGCATGGAGATCCATGAAAGTGGTTATGCCTGGAGGTTCATCCGTGAGGTCGTCGAACTGATTTCGTTGATACGAACTCACGAGTGATACAGGTGCTTCCATGACTCTGGTTGGACTGCTGCCCCCATTATGTGATAACGGCAGCATGCTTGTTGACGGTGGATATAGTGCGCTCCTTCGTTCGATCCCTGTATCCCATTGCTTATGAAATTGCCTCCCGCAGTTGATAACCTACCGGTGAGTAGTTAATCATTGCTGATTCTGGATGGCCTCTAAATATAGCATTAGGTGTCAACAATGTTCTCGATGGGCGCGAGTGTTGTGCTTGCTGCGGATGTTGGTTCTGTAGGTTTTTGTTGAAATTTGTCGCTTCTACCTCCATGTCTTACACTCCATTACCCAGATTGACGACAACTCCCCTCGAAACTTTGGTGACTCTGTTTCCGGGTGGTGGCTCGTGTTCAACCGATGGAACCCCTTCTCGAGCGCTCGAACCGTGCCTGCGATTACCGAGATTCAAAGTCGACTGGCCTAGTGAGTTTCCCACACCATACGATCAGTTTAATGTTATCCTTACGTGTTCGAAGCGTGTCGAGCGTGCACACTCTAGAGGCAGCCAAAGTCACACGGAACTGCCTGTACATGCAGATGCCGGTTCAGGAGGTACGAATCTTGACTGTCTCTATGTATGACACTCACACGCGCACAGTATGGCACCCTCCAGTTCAGCAAGTTCGATGAGATCCAGAAGAAGGGGTATCTCGCTGCGGTCGAGATCCTTGACAAGTGGGAAGAGGAGGGAAAACTGCCCGTTCCCAACTTCGATGGCTACGGCGCAGATAAGAACAAGGGTAGCAGGAAAGGAAGAAGCGCAAGACGCAATTCAGTGTAGATCATTAGTCAGTCCTTTCGCATTTTCGCTGTAGCTCTACATACAGTTGTCATTGTAACACGGAAATAATTATCTACGACAAACAAACATACAAATACTGACTAGATAGTTATGCACCGCAACACATTTGTTTAAATACTAGGAAAGCATACAAATCGTGCCTGTACAGAGAGATAAGATCGAGTTCATGTATTGTACGCGGTGAGGTGGGATGCACTTTAGAAATGACGGCAAGAAACCAAAAGGAAATATAGGCAATTAAGCAACAATAATGAATATGGACGCATCCATGCGGTATGCAATATCGTGGAATGATGATTGGAGAACAAAGATCACAAAAATACGCGAATGGGTAATGATAGTCGATACACTTGGTGGGCAGGCCTTGAAACACTTCATGTTGCTGATATAAATAGCTCTGAGATCTGAACGGTGATCAGTTATCTATTCGAGATGAAACAACACATGAGAACCTGCCCCTGGGATACCAAATAGACCACATACCCTAATGCACAACATGCTGATGAAAGCTCAATAATAGTAAGGCATCCTCGATCTTCACACCGGAGAACGTTGTAGCGTGCATGCCTGGATCTGACTCGCTAGGTCCTGCCGACATTCCCACGGCCATCTCAAGCTCTTGAAAGGCAGCAGGCTCAATGAGTCCCACGCCCATGCTTTCGACACCCATGTTGCCCACATCACGGGGCATCGGAAGTGGGACATGTGCCCGAATGCGTTTTTGCGGAGGAGGAGAAGGCGACATGCCAGGGGTCACTGCCTCCTGGAAGTCCTCTTCACTGCGTTCGTCGACATCGAATTCCATGGTGTCCTCGTCATCCAGGTCCATTGCGTCGTCTTCGTCTTCGTCTTGGGAAGACGAACCTGAAGATGTTTCGCGGGAAAAATTGTACTGATACCCACGGCCCCTTGGGGCGCGAGGAAGAGGAACGCCAGCCCGCTTAGCCCGCTTGCGGGCTGTTTGGCGAATGTTACGGAACCAATTTGTAACTTTGCCAATGTCCCTGGCGGGGAGGTTAGTAAAGGATATGTCAAGATGGAACTGACGTACATTCCAACTTCCAGCGCAAGGGCGTTCCTTTGCTCGATACTTGGCGTCGACGTGCGATGCAACAGCTTTTTGAGCGCTTCCAGCTGGTATGGCTCAGGGCGAGAGCGGCGAGGACGGGATTGTGCGTCTTCTCCTTTGATGCCATCATTAGTCCGAGGCATCTCTTCGCGGTCCCTTGAGTATGGAGTGACGCTTCTTCGCATGCGGGGTGAAGTGAGACGAGGATTCGAAGATGGCGGCAAAGACATTCGGCTGCGCGGTACCTTGACTTCATCAAGTTCGGGTGGAGACAACTTGAGGAAGGGAAGAGGCAGGTGACGGTCCGGGACAAGGGATGGATGAGATGCTCTTGGAGGGAAGTTCAGATGGGACAATGAAGGCCCATGATCATCATCGTTGACAGAAGATGGGTGAGATGAGCCATTTGCAGTCGCAGATGACGAAGACGTGAGAGGATGGTGGTCTTCCTTATGCTTCCTGGCCTGGGTGCGCTGGTTCTGAAACCAATTTGTCACACTTTGGAGGCGCCTATCGATGCAAGATCAGTAGGGATGATACGATGATCTTGATAAAATATCACGGACATGCCAATTCGCTCGGCGAGTTCTTCTCTGTCATCCTTTGATGGATGTGCATTTATCGCATAAACACGACGAAGCTCGTCAACTTGCTCAGGGGTTGTTTTATTGCGAGGTGGCTCGCCTCTGCCCTTTCGAGACGTAACGCCATCACTGGCGCCGTCATTCTCGGAGACAAAACGGCTATCCGCGTCGGGTACAAAGTGGCCCCTCTCGGCATAGACGGCATGGTGCCGATCGGTATCGACAGCTTGGTTCTCAGGCACAAACCGATCTTGTGGCAGGAACTCGGGGGCGAAAGACTTGTCATGACTGTAATGGGCTTCATTGATATGCTGGTCATGAAGGAGCAGAATATCTTTCTGTTTCTTGCGTGATGATGAGGGATGGGAGCGAGATGAAATGTGACGTGAGGAAGCACTGGGTGGAGGCGGTGAGGAGTTTAAAAGGTTTGCTATTGATGGAAGCGTAGATGATGGACTTTTTTGGGGCGGTGCGTCAGTGGAAGCAGAGGCTGCTGGTTTATTGCGCTTCTTGGTGGAAGCTCTCTTGTTTTGAAACCACGCATTAACAGTCTTCGTTTCCCTGGAAATAAACGCATGGGAGATAGGTTGTTGAATGCACATAAATGCAAAAGACGCCCGTCGACCAATCAATAAAATTATGAGGGGTACCTAAAAGGGGAACTTACATTCCAAGCTTCTCAGCTAGCTCTGTCCTGTCGTCTAGGCTGGGATGCTCATTTTTCTCATAGAGCTCGTTGAGTGCTGCGAGCTGGTTTGGACTGTGACGATGACGAGGCTTCTTTGCAGAGGTGCCCTTGTCAATTGATTCAGGATCGTGGGCCTTTTTATGGGGCTTTTCATCGTCCTGAATAGCTATAGGTGTTGAAACTGTGCTCTGGTCGTCGGCGTCGACGTCGCCAAGGACAGATGAAGAAGCAGATATACTATGATTATTGGTTTGTGAACGATGAGTAGGAAAGAGGACGTTGTCCATGGCGGCTGATGGGGGACAGCTTTCAAGGGAGAGACATGACAAAGGCTTGTATATGGACTACTGATATTCCATATCCGCAACCTTTTTTTACTCTGCTACAATGATCAATATTCCCACGGGTGCTAATACTTGTCATCACTGAGGGGTAAGTAAGTAAGTATTACAAGACAGCAACGTTAATATGAATCATTCCCTACCGAACCCTTCAAATGTATATGAACTACAATAGATAAATAACTAGGGGTGTTGGGCGTTCGTGACGAGGGGATTAGATTTGCAGCTGAAATTCGGTTAAAGGAGGTGGTCGGATGCGATTCACAGGGTATCCACGTGGCTATCACCGCTCGCACTGTCTAGTGCTCACTTCCCTGACAGAAATTTGACGTTACAACTTCCTTTATGTTTTGGCGAAGCAGTAGCAGTCGCAGTCGTTTCATATCAGCACGATACTACCACCGATCTTAAAAGAATCGGGTCTAGGCGTAGCCTCATGGCCAGCTAAGCGCTAAGCTTTCAACGTTTATTAAATCAACCGGAATTTACCCCAGCTTACTTACTAGTAAATCGGGCGCAACTCACACATTTAGTACTGCCTTATAGACCACTTTGTAGTATAGTGCAGCGCATTGCATGAAATTTTGAAACACCGTAATTCCAGGCAATCATGTTTCCATCCGGCCGCCCGATACGCCGACCTGGCTTGGGCTTAAGCTGCACGCCAGTATGGTGCCATGTCCATAACCACACATTGCAAATTGATTAGAATCGGTAACCACTGAGCTGAATCCTTTCCGTTGTACATAAGCCTATCTGAAGGCACATAAACAATATTGCATATGCAAAGCTCGAATAAGCAAGAAAATGGAATGAGCGGTATAAATAGTGAGCATGAGAACAGACCGTGGTGCAGTAGACCTGGATCGAGTCCGATTCAGGAATGTGACAGCAGCTATGACGGCAGTGCTGGTGTTGGTGTCTCTTCCACGTCGATGTTCTTGATCCATGCTCCGATTGAGCCCCTACGGGGAAACTTTCATTTTAAACTGCTCAATGTAAATGCGATCGATCAACTTACAGGAATCCCTCATGCCGGAAAAATAGCGCGCGCTTCGTTCCCTTGCTCCAGAAGCGTATAGCATATGATAATGTAGCTACCGTTGCTGCGTGTCCTGAAACGTAAACATTGCATCAACATCGCATAACCAATAATATAAGGAACTCGACGCACCACGTATGAAAAAGCCACCAAAGTAGATCCTGTCTAGACCATACTTTTCTGCGTTCATGTACCTGACCCTGCTGTCAGCCCATGCTCAAAGAAGCACATTCCAGTGCTATATCCAAGCAACTCACGCAATCTGCCCGATGTTGTTCGACACAGCGTAGAGCAAGCTTCTGCTAATGTCCTCCGCTCGGAACGTCCCGCGTTCGCCTTCTTCCTTCGCCTCACCTCGGCTCCTGAAAACCTTGCCAAAGGAACTTGCTATCATGGTGGATTTGAGTCCAAGCTTGCTGTAGTCCGTACCATAGATATCACCAACGAGCATATCTACACTAGCATTATCGCCCTTTTCGGACAGTGCAAGCATTTCTGCGCCAAAAATAAGACACCGATCAAACCACCAAGTCTTCGACTTACCGTCAAATGTCCGGGCAGGCGTCAACAAGCTGAGAAGTCCCCATAAGGTCCCCCCACCAAGGCTGGTTCCGCTGACACGTTCGAACGACCCATCGGCGTCCACCTTTATTATAGATACACCAGATCCGATGTTGACAAGCAAACAAGGAAGATGCGCAGAAGGTTCACTGGTTTCGAATGTCACGGCATACCGCGGCGGGTCTGGTGATGGCCGCTCCAGAACGGGCTTCGCACTCGTGCTGGGCGTCGCATTCCCGCTTGACGCAGGGCCATCTAATGCGATCTCGTTCTGCACGTCCCTCGATATGTGATGGGTTACTTCCTGGATAAGTTCATCCGAGAAGTAGTACACCTCCTCCGGGATCGTCACCATAAATTTCATCCCCTCGATCAGACACTCCATTTCGTCCTCTCTCTGCACATCCACTACGAGTTCGCCCTCGAACAGCTTGCCAAACCTGTGCGCGCCGCCACCAGTGGCTGAGATCTTAACGCCGCGGCGCATCTCCTCAATAGAGACGCCATTCGCGGCAGCAGACCGAGTTATGAGCTCCGATATGAAGGCGACGAGTGCGGAAATGTTAGACGTTTCGAACCGCTCAAAGTTAATGGAGCCCCCGGGGATGTGACGGACTTCAGTCGTGCGTTTCAGGATGGTAGAGTGCAAAAGGTCTGTGTCGAGGGAATCTAGGGTGTCAGGGGGATAGTGGCCATGACCATTGCCGTATCCATTTCCATTATAATGGGATTCGAGGACACGGGGTGTAAGGGTGCCGTTCCGTGTTTGTGAAGAGCTGCAGGGGATAGGACAAGTAAAGTGTGGCGGGGACGTAGATGGGGAGCTAGCACTGGACGTCGAGAAGCTGTTAGCGCTGGAATTACTGCCCTGCGCAGCTATCACAGATGGGGATGAAGAGGACTGAGGAGAGCGTGTAAAGTAAACAACCTTCGCCAGTGATCCTCCGATCTGCGATAGCCCTGATATCAGTAACCAGGATAAAAGGTAGGCTAGCGCTCACGTCTATTGCGATATGTGAGACTGGCTCAATGTAGTTTGGAAGGTATATCCCTCGACTGTCTCGAGTCTATGTTATGAGGAGTCAAGGTGATGCATAGCTTCAACGAATAACCATGCATACCTCGGGCGACTCCTCGGCGAGTATTACTGCTCCTCTAGTATTAACACGGATAGCCTTGGGCGTGGGCAGGGACGGCGGTGGGAGAGGGGCATGCATCGCGAGTCTGAATGACACTTCGTTGTAGTCAGATCAAAATTAGTAAACTCGAATGTTGCTCGAATGAGCTCACAACTATATCACAGAAATTATGTGTGACTTAAAAGCACTGGAAAGTGGTACGACAACCGCAAAATCGTACGAACGCTCCCTGAGCAATGTGAATCATGAAAACTCATGCCATCCGTTGTCTTGAGACCTCGAATATTTAGATTCGGGGACCGCCTTTACCGGGATCTGGAACTACTCCCAGGCCTTACGGCCACTCCTTCAACGTCACAATGTCTAATCTCCCAGTCGACGTGTGAACATAGCAGAGTCGTATGCATTACTGACTGTCTGACTAGTGGGACACCATGTGATACAACCTCCTCGTGTCCAATCTAACTCTAACCTCCAACGACAGATACAACCAAGGCACATGCATTCTCCTGCTCTGCACGCACCCCAAGTTCCAGTGTAACACCCTGACCTCGCGAGAAAGTCATCCTGCACCTGACAAGCACCTTGCCTCCTCCCCCAGTCACTAGACCAGAAAGTTGCAGCGTGTGTACAGACGACGAACTGGGCGTCTCCGTGCCACCCAAAGGCTCCATATTGAGTAGCTCAATGATAGAGTCACAGGCAGCTGTAAATGTGGATGGGGTGTGAGTTGCATCAGCCGTGTAAAATTTGCGGACGGGTACAGAAAGAGTGAAACGGACCTTTGATACTTTCCATGGCACCAAGTGAGAACGTCTCCGTAGCAGTCGCACCAGACCGTAGACGATCCCACTCGGAGGAAAAAGAGGCGTAACTGGGAATGATATAGTCCCCACCGGCTGAAAGTTCGACCTCCTCCAGTTGGTATTCGTCCTCATAACCCTCGTCTTCCGGCTGACCCGTCGACGGATCCAGTTCTTTGGAAATGAACTTCAAGATACATTGGAAGGAGGTGGTGGTATACTCCCGGGGGTTGTCCCGCTTGAAAGAAACATAGACGATTCCAGGTGAATTGGCGCAACTGAGAGAGTCGATTTGGAAGACAACGTCCTCTGTCAAACCAGAATCGGCCTGTGGTTGCATTACCACAATCGCCTGCTCCAGTACAGTATCTGGGAGGGTATTTGATACATTGAACTAGGAACCGAATTAGACGCAACGTCATGAAGTGCGATGCAGCTTGCTGACCTGGAACACGATATGTTCTCTAAATATATGCTTGACACATGTAACTTGGTACTCGGTCTCGGATTCCGTGAGCTGTATAGGTTCTGCACTGCTGTTGAGGACGGTTCCATACTCTGCAAAGCGTGGTAAATCCGCGAGTTGCTGCACATATGCAGATTGCGTTTCCGCAGCGGTCGGAGGTGGTGGAGATGCCGAAGCTCTTGTTGCGGGCGCAGCAATGATGTCTAGTGTACTTGGACCTGAAAACGCGTCAGAATTTGGGGTAGGAGAAAATAAGAAGACTGACGAGTCGACTCTGCAGCAAGTTGAGCCCGACTGATTTTGGGTATCGACGAGGCGTCGAACGGCTGTGCACTGGCATCAGCATCATTGACATACGCAACGAGCTTGGATTCGAGCGCAGCAAGTGAGAATACAGATTCTGTACAAATCATGAGATACCTATAGAAATTGTCGAAAAACCAACGTACCTTCTTTCACATAAGTATCTGCAAGGGACGCCTCCTTCATGACTTTCAGGTACATTGCGGCACGGTCACGAACTTCATCGTCGACGTCATCCAAACACCTTGGAATTTTGGTCAGTCGCTTTTTCCGACGTAGAAAAAGCTCTTGACCTGTTTAGTAGAACGTCAATGCTTCTTCGTAAGCCATCGTCCACCGCATTCACACCGAACTTGGCCAAACTTGTAACAGCTGCTGCTCGCACAGTGGCATTTTCAAGTACGACACGATTGTAGATGAACCGGATGTACTTGGTCGGTTGAGGAGCTTTGGGACCTTCGAGGCCAAGGAGGTGTAATATCCGCACGGACAACTTCGTGAATTCGCAGTCTTCGATGAACTCACACAGATGCGAGAGAGCCTGCTCTTTGCAGTCTGAGATGAACTTGATCATGTCGAACATAGCCTCGACGACAGCACGTTTGAAGTCATATCCGCCCTCATCACGGAGGACCCCTGAAAGGAAAGCGAGCATGGAAACGTGCTTCGTCGGGAACTTGATGCATAGCGAGCGAATGGCATCGACAATGATGACTTTGAATTCATCGCTGATCTCTGACATGAATCCAGTGATCTGCTTCATGAGGCGGTCAACGGACGCCTCATTTCCAGTCTATAGAACAGTTAGTGAGTGTGGAATTATTTCAAATTCAATTCTACCTTGAGCAGGGTAGTGATTGCGTATGTTGCCACACTTCTATTCTGGTCAGTGATAAGATTCTCAAGATCGACGTTACACGATGCCACAGCGGCAGGATGGGTCAAAGCGAGAGTAGCCAGTGTCCGGGTTGCAGAAAATTTCAAAACAGGTTTGGGAGAAGAGAGGAATAGCTGGAGCACTGTAAACAGGTCAGATAAAAATAATCGAAGTTCAATAGTTACAAACCCGCTATTGGTTTGGTGAGTTGCGAAGCATTAACACTCTTCATCTCGCAAATAGCACGTGCTGCCTCAAAATTGACCATGTCACTCTTGTGACGTAGCCACCCTTCCAAAAGATCGAGGATCTGCCTTTGAACACTGTGACCAAAATAAAGAGTTGATTTCATAACGCGTCTAAAGACGTACTTTGGATCTTCCTCCATCACTTTCGCAGCATACCGAATAAGCATGCAAAGAGCCATGGAGTTTTTAAGCGTCGTGCCTGCACCAGACTTGCCCCCACCAAGCTGCTGTATCATTTTAGTCACAGCCATCCGATCTTGCTGGCGAATCAAGTACAGAAGACCAAGTGCATGATATTGAGTGATGTAGCTCGTTGAAGGGATAGGTTGGTAACCGCTGTTCGAATTTCCGGACGAGCCAAAATTGAGATAACCACCGCCTGATGATCCGGAAAAGAAGGATGATGATGACTTTGCGCTGACTGCTTCCTGAGCCTCGTTTACCCAACGCTTGACTACATCCTTTGCGAGAGGGAATAAATGATATGAGGACACGAGTGCCGCAGATGAGATAGAAGGCGTTCGGTCTACAATTGCAGCTTTGAAGAAACGCTCTACACCTTGAGCCATGGAAGGCTATACAGCGGTGAGCGCATGGGACTCCATAATTTGGGCAGACGCACGTCAATAATTCGGCAAAGTGCACGGATCGCATTTGGCCGATAAATGACCTCAGAGTTTGGTTGCATGTCCTTCATAATACTGCTTGTGACCATGATGACATCTTCAGCGGTGGTTGCGAGTTCCTTGATGGCCAGATACACCATCTGCCTCAAGGCGCTCTGCACAAGACATGAGCTGGTCATTGCATAGCAATGAGAAGAAACAGGAACATACATCCTTGTGTTGGAAGAGCTTTGTTGTTCCAAAGAACAACGTTGTGGCCTCCTGCGCGCTGAAGGTTTCCCCAATGTAAAGCAGATAGACAATGCGAGTGAGGAGGGCCCTGCATTTCCTGGGGCTAATTGGAGAGTCGTTGAAAACACGGGCTTCTTGAATAATCGTGGTCTTGTTATTATAGTAAGAACTAAGACCGCTCTCATCCTCCTTTTTCGAGGCGTAAGCCATTGCTAACAGCGATCAAAGGGCGAGCTGCACGATTGCAATATGCACGACGTGGTCAAGCTGAATTATTTGTTTGGTCATTGTTTGGTCAAGCGCTTCAACACACTCCAGTTGCAGTACTTCCGAGTCGTTCATCCTTGTCACTGGCATGTACTTAAGTACATGTAGGCTCGCCCAAGCTACAGTAATGGTCCTTGAGGCCTCGAAGGAGGGTGTTTTCATGGAGATGAAACTCGGCTCAATCGGACTGGTCACTGCTCGATTTGCTTTCTCTCTATTCTAGGTATAACTGGATAGTGCGATGTCACCATGGCCTACATGATGACTAGCACTGAGATCGGCCGCACGGTCAGTGAGGTCTATGACCGGCAGTACTTAGTAGCCTGTATACTTTAATACAAGCAAATCCCTCCCAGGTGATAATTTTACTCCTCTCATCCTCCTCTCTCGGCACCAGCACGGTTGCTAAATGATGAGCTCACAACATTGGGGTTTTACCATGTATAGTGCCGGCAGTCTGTCGGTACCTCTATGTCTGCCTTGACCAGTGCACTAGTGAACGTTTGAAGTCTCAAGCACAGGGTTCACGTATGTTCAATCCCTTTTAGATTGTTGTCAGCATATCTTAATGACCTCTCAATTCTTTGCTTTTTACATATACGTGTTTTGTTCCCCGCATAATCGTGCTCTCTTTATTGTTCCTTTCTATATATATAATACAGGATGTCATCGGATGTCTTCCATGCCTCTCCATCATGCACATGGTTGCGCTAGTTCGCCGGTGATGGCGGTTATCGAAAACGCCAAGCTTCATCGATGTTATCCATCACGGACAGATAATGCAGATGTCATCGATTCATCGTTGATGGTTATTTTGACAGCAGGCCCTGGGGCAGGGTTGCCAGGCTTTGAACATGCGTAACTCTTCAAGATGAGTATACGTACACACTCTGAGTTTGAACATATGCCGCTTGACTTGTCCGTATATTGTATTCTATGTATGAACGAGGCACGAGCACGTGCTTAGAATGAGGTCTATGCCTGATGCGAATAAGTGAGGCACGCATCTTTTCTTTCCCTCTTTCTCCCCGCTCGTAAAAATTTCTGGCTGTTGCTGCTCGAATTTCATCGCACAACTACCAGCCTGCTCAATTCAAAGATTAACCTTTCATGAATAGACTTCTGTTTGACCCGAACGGGGAGGTTTGTCCGGATTTCACATCTGCGTTCTACCAAACGAGTCGAGCCCCGCTCGTCGCTTTGAATAACACCGACGAACATGCAGCTGTATTATTGCAGGCGGTTTGGGCTGCAACCAATGCAGCACAGTGTATTCAGTGGCAGACTCAGCTTGCTGCAGACCAAGTCCAAGCAGCAGAGCAACAACGTCTCGTTGACGAGGCCGCAGATCAACAACTTCAAGTACGCCGCCTTGCGGACGCTGCGTTAGACGACGAAGAAAGGAAAAAGAACCGACTCAAACACATTCCCATTCCAAAACGTCCTCGCCCCTCCCGAGCCACCGCGAACATTCTCGTGTCCGATTTCGCTTTGCGCAAGCTTGACAAGGGCCACTATGTGGAAATTTACTATTGGACCAACAAGGGCTTGGCAGACGCGCGTTTGACTTATCGGGCGGCAGAAGATGAAGGCATGGTACCCAACAAAACTGCGGACGGCGCTACCACGTGGATGCCAGCAGGCGCCACGCGGCCGTCTACAACAGTCGTTCCCGACTCCAATTTGGAGGCTTTCGAGTTTTCGCAGGCCATTCCCCGCCTTGTCGCTTCCCTGACTGAACGTGGCTGGGACCACGACAGAGTCCATATGTTGGCAGGTTTCTGGGGCGCACTCATGTTGCACCGCTATTGGGGTTCGGATGACCCTCTTGATAGGCGGGCGTTATTGATGTATCAGGAGGAACAGCGCCGTGCTTGGCACCAGGCTATCCCCCTGCCGGATGGTGCCTGGGACATTTCCATCCTCGATGAGGCCGAGCTCACTCGAACCTTGGATCGTCTCTACCGTGAAGATCGCAGACGTCGAGATCATGACTTTGACTATCAGGTTCGCATCATTTTGTTTCATTTTACCGCATTTCACTGACTATCCTTTTTTTCCTTTTTTTTTTTTTTTTCTCTTTTCTACCTTTTGTACTTAATCGGAATTAATTTATCTGATGTGTGTTTTTTGGTTGTTTATGTGTGTGTGCGTTTGCGTTGTGCGTTGTGCGTTATGCGTTGTGCGTTGTGTTTGCGTTGTGTGCGGTCCATTTGCATTTGCGTTGCGTGTGGTTTTTACGCGTTGTCTGTCTCGACATCTTAATTCTGCGTTCGACTTTGTGGTTATCAGCGTTCCCATGGGCCACGGGCTACTGAAAGCTCCTCTGCACAGCGCTCGGGACGCTCAGGACGTTCTCCTGCACCTGCGCGGGTGCAGCACTCTCAGGCTGGTGACTCTAAGCGTTCCACTTCGCCGGGCAGGTCTGCACGGGTTCCGTCTTCGCGTGATGCCCATCTCACTCCTCGTCGTGCGGGTTTTCAGGACGGCGCGCATGGACAGCACTCCCCCGCTTTGTGCGCCGTTTGTCTGGGGAGCCACACCCACGCTTTCATCGACTGTACTTCCAAACGTCTGTGGGACAAATCCCACCCCAGCCTCGCCACCCGAGTCAACAAACAACTCGTGCTACGCTCCAACGACCAACCTCTTTGTCTCGACTGGCAGCGTACTCGTGGGTGCACCAACCACTCCCATCCCGAACGGCACGTCTGCACAGGTTGCCTCTCCACCTCACATGGCTCCCAGCACTGCTCTCGAGCACAGAAAACTGCACCCAATCACACCTTATAACCCTTCTGTCTGGGAATCTCTGCTTCGCACCCATCAGCTTCTTGATAGATATTCGGATGTCCCGCTTGGGTTACGCGTTGGTTTTAATCTTCATTTGCCTTTACTCCACTCTACCCAGACCCCCAGCAATAGTCTGTCTCTCAATCAATACCGTGATGCTTTCGACGTTATTTTGTCTCGCGAACTTCGGACTGGACGATACCTTGGGCCTTTTTCTCGCCTCGAACTCACCCATGCCTTGGGGCCCTTTCAGTCTTCGCCTGTTTCGGTCATTCCTAAGCCCGGGAAGCCCGGGAAGTATCGAGTCATTCAAAATTTTTCATTTCCCGATGTTCCTTCCATTGCCCATCCTCTACCTTCCATCAACTCGGCTGTTGACTCCGACGACTTCCCTTGCACGTGGGGTACGTTTGACACTGTATGCACCATCATTCGCAGCCTCCCGCCAGGTTCTCAAGCTGCCACAAGGGATGTGGCCGAGGCCTATCGCACGGTCCCTTTGCACCATTCACAATGGCCAGCAACAGTGGTTCGACTATCGGATGATGCCTTCTGCGTGGATACCTGCACGGCCTTCGGCATGGGGCCGTCAGCTGGCGCATATGGGCACGTTGCAGATGCAGGAGTTGATCTGCTGCGTGCCCAGGGTTTGGGACCGCTTGTCAAGTGGGTCGATGACCACTTGTTCTTCCGTGTGCGGGCGGAACATGTTGTTGCTTACAACCGTCTGCGTTTGTTGGTGCATCAACGCTTGGTTGATGCGGGTCCGAGGCAAAATGGCGGACGCCTTTGGTATAAAGGTGACGAGTTCAGTGATGGTTCATTTGACGAGTTTGCTGAAGACTGCGGTTTCCCTCTGCGGGATTTATCTCTCTCTTCAGTTCGTCTGCAGGATAGCGATAGCGACTTCGCGTACGCCTTCTGCGACATTGATTGGGCATCCTCCAGCCTTGGTATCCCTTGGGAACCCACCAAAGATTCCCCTTTCGGTTTCATTGTTACCTACATTGGCTTGCTCTGGTCGCTTGAAGCGCTCACCGTTGAATTGGCGGAGGGGAAGAAGACGAAGTACGTTGACGCCATCTTGGCCTGGCAGGTTGCGCCTACCCACGTTTTATGCGACGTTCAGCGGCTTCACGGTAAATTGCTTCACGCCTGCCTTGTCCTTCCCTCTGGACGAGCCTATCTCACTTCACTTGAAACCATGCTTCGCGTCTGTGGTTCGAGTCCTCTCGTGCCACACCATTCCGTCCGTCACCTTGCCGAGGACTTGCTGTGGTGGTCCGACCAGCTTCGCCAGCCCTTCGTTGGGAGACCCATCCCTCACCCCGTCCAGCTCGTCGACCCCCATGCCTTTTCGGATGCCAGTTCCACTGTCGGCGTTGGAATTACTGTCCATGGGCATTGGCGTGCCTGGCGTTTGCAGCCAGGCTGGCGCACCCTCGATGGTGAGCGCGACATTGGCTGGGCAGAGGCTGTTGGGTTCGAGCTTCTTGTCCACGCCCTCCTGCACGCTGCCGACAATTCGGAACACCACTTCCGCGTCTACTGTGACAACCAGGGCGTTGTTGACGGTTGGTGCAATGGTCGGAGCCGGAACAGACCCACCAACCTCGTTTTTAGACGGATCCACCGGCTCCTTGATTCGAGAGTTGCCCCCACTTCCTTCCACCTGTCCTATGTTCCCAGTCGTGAGAACCCCGCAGACGGGCCCTCCCGAGGGATATTCCCCTCACAACGTCTCTTGCTTCCGCCCTTTCAGCTCCCGGATGAGTTGGACCGATTCCTCGTCGACGCCTGTTAGCACCGAGATGCGGGGATCGGCCTCGGTGGCTGATCACCTGCAAGTGTGGTTGACGGGGCAGAGTGTGATTGGCCCTGAACCACTGTCACCCCCCTCATCAGGTCCTCCTAGTGTTCCTGCCTTACGTTTTTCAGGTGTTTCCCCACCAGTCTCACTAGTGTTGTCAGCAAGCCTCCCACGCCCATACCCAGCAGCGTTAACACCACACCTTTCGCCTCTCCGTCCGCACTGCCTGGCTCGTGATCGGCTCCGACTTTGGCTCCCTGCCACCTCGCGTTCTCGAGTGGATCACACTGGAGCACCACTCGCTATTTCGGATAGTGATCTCGAGCGAATTTTAGCAGTGATCTCGCACTCACATGCTTCCAGTACTCGGGAAACCTACGGGTCAGGACTTCTTGTCTACCATGTGTTCTGCGACTCTAGGGGGATCTCTGAAGACCAGCGTTGTCCCGCGCCCCCCGTCCTGCTCCTTGCCTTTGTTTCTGCATGTGCCGGAGTGTATGCAGGTGCTACACTCAAAAATTATTTTTATGCCATCCGCGCCTGGCACTTACTGCACAGAGCACCCTGGCTTCCCAACCATGCTGAGTCCTCACTCGCACTTACTGGGGCTGCACGGCTCGCACCTCCGACCTCTAAGCGTCCCAAACGTGCCCCTTTCACTATTGACCTCATCGCCAAAATCCACTCCGTCCTTGATTTATCGAAGCCACTGCATGCGGCTGTTTTTGCGTGCCTCACCACTTCCTTCTTCACCATCGCTCGTACTGGTGAATTCACCGTGTCGTCTCTCGCCGGTTTCCGTGCCGACCCCAACATTTTTGTCAAAGTCAGTGACATTCGCTACGACGCCGATCGCAATGGTTTCAAGGTCGTCGTTTTTGGTTTGCCGCGCACCAAGACAGCCCAAGCTGGTGAAGATGTCTACTGGGCCGCACAATCCGGTGTGGCAGATCCACAACTGGCACTAGAGAACCACATCCGAGTCAACTATCCTCCACCTTCTGCTGCCCTTTTCAGCTGGCGCCATCCTGGAGGCTTGCGTCCTTTGACGAAGTCGGCGTTCTTAGGTTGTCTGCAAACTGCCGGAGATCAGTTGGGGACTGGTATACTCAAAGGTCATGGTATTAGAATTGGAGGCACTTTAGAATATCTGCTCCGCGGTGTGCCTTTTGACAGTGTCAAGGCCATGGGGCGCTGGACCAGTGACGCTTTCCTCCTTTACTTACGCAAGCATGCCGTGGTACTTGCGCCCTATCTGCAAGACACACCAATACTGGAACCTTTCATGCGTTATGCCCTTCCGCCGCCGCGTTAGTCGTTTGGGTGAGTTTTTTCTTCGCCCATCTCCTTTTGTCTGGGGGCCAAGCATGTGCTTGTTGCGTCGACTGGCTCCTAGTGTTTAGGGATACACAGCTCATCCTTGTCCCTTACTAGGTCCTTACAGTCTGTTTCAGCCTGAAGCCCCCGCGGGGTTTTCCACCCAAATAGCTCTATTTGTTCGCTGTTGTTCTGTCATCGTTGTCGCCGTGGTTTTTGTCATAGTCGTTATCTCGTTATCACTCTGTCGTCGTGTTCCGTCATTGCCGTTATAGATTTGACTTTCTTTCCTTTTGGCCTCACTTTGAGTCTAATGCCTAGATTGTATTCTATGTATGAACGAGGCACGAGCACGTGCTTAGAATGAGGTCTATGCCTGATGCGAATAAGTGAGGCACGCATCTTTTCTTTCCCTCTTTCTCCCCGCTCGTAAAAATTTCTGGCTGTTGCTGCTCGAATTTCATCGCACAACTACCAGCCTGCTCAATTCAAAGACCCACCCTCCACACCCTTTGAGCAGCAACTCCTTCTCTCCTTGTTTTTTTGTTTCTTTCCTTGGTCATCAGAGAGCAAAGCCACAAATGGTTGATCTAGTCTCTGGTGTTCCTGGCTTAGGCGAGCTCCGTTGTTTGCCACCCCCTAGTTTTGCGTTTTGATTCCCCGCTGCGCCTCGCTCCTGGGTCTCTTCCTGCTCATCACACTTTGTCTGTTCACCTGGATGCCACGCCACCCCGCTAACATCGGTGCCGATTAGGATCATTTGGTTGAGGTACTTATAGGCTACCGTTAGCCCTGGTTTTGTGGTCATTGACATTGCCATGACCTTTTCTTCTCCTCAACGTATTGCAGCCTTGATCCTGGAGCGAGAGTTCCCAACTGCCCCCTCTATCATTCCCCCCACTGTCACTCTCCTTGTAGGGCACCTTGTTGTCGACACTTCTCAGTTGTCACATGCTAGTCCAGATTCCTGGTTCATCGACCATTTTATTAGTGATGCTGGTCGTCACCACACCCTAGGAGTTGGAGACCACATTGTGGTCTACCATCACTTCCTTCCCAGTCCCACTGAGCCAGCTCTTCTACCAGCCTTCTCTGGTGTCTTGACTCATGTCACCGCCTGGAGTCCCTCTGCAGTGGAGTTTAATGTTCGTGATGCCCATGTTGGGGGTGCCCACCCCCGTACCATTCGTATTCCCCATGCTGCAGCTAGATTGTCCTGGTTTAGACACCTGCAAGGCAGGTTGTTTTGGCCTCGTTGTTTCCATGAGATTTCTCGGCCACCTTTCACCTTGATGCCTAAATGTGGTTTCCCTTCCATTGAGGGGAGAGTGCGAGTGCCACGAGACAGTGATGACTTGCCTCGTTGGGATCTGGCTCCTGCTTGGGGTATATATATTTTTGTGGTTGTTTGTGTTATGCTCTCTGACCATCATCATTCCAGTGCATGGGCCTTCTCTCTCACCTTGAGTTTGTTTTGTTTTGGTTTGACGTAGACCATTTGTGACCTTTACAACTGCTGCTCGGCCCACCCGCCCTCACAGCTCATCCTTGTCCCTTACTAGGTCCTTACAGTCTGTTTCAGCCTGAAGCCCCCGCGGGGTTTTCCACCCAAATAGCTCTATTTGTTCGCTGTTGTTCTGTCATCGTTGTCGCCGTGGTTTTTGTCATAGTCGTTATCTCGTTATCACTCTGTCGTCGTGTTCCGTCATTGCCGTTATAGATTTGACTTTCTTTCCTTTTGGCCTCACTTTGAGTCTAATGCCTAGACGTGTGGTGGCGTACTAAGCCAGGCCGCTCAGGGTTTCGACCCTAATTGACTGCGCAGCGGCATGGTATACGAGAACCTCTCCTACGATATCGTTTAGACAAGATGATCCGCCTCATCTCCGCAAAACGACTGCAAAACGCTGTGCATGGCGCTGATGCGATTTGCATAGCCCGAAATTCAAGCAAGCTTTCATTATGCAATAAATACATAATGTCACATCGGTAAGTCCACGATTGTGGAAAGCACTACAGCTAGTTGCTATATTCGGTTATTTTGACGAAAACTTGGGCTAAAATTGTCTCGTAGTCTCTCATGCAATCTTGAACGGAACTAGGACCTGTCTCCCTGGCCATACCATGGCAGCCGCAGTAGAACCATCGTGGGGAGGGGGTGTGACGCGTGAACTCCCGTCGGCAGATCTCTGGCTGAACAGCCCTGTCAATTCGCGATCAGCGACAAGTCACTAGTACTGAAATAGCCCAAAGAAGCTGTCAAATCGATGGTGCGCTACAGCACTCATGAAGGCACTGATGCGGCTAGATTTTATGGAAGCGATAATATGTCACACCGGCATCAAAAATACCACTGCAGTTGTTGGCCTGAACACCTCCCAAGCAAAGAGCCACGTCGAAAAACGCAGTAGTCTCTAAGTGACTGGTCACTGTATTACGCATCTGTTAATGGCGACCTCGTGGAATATAACTCTGAATGATACAAGCCCAGTATTCACGTATTATCCTTACTGTGGGCCGTTTCATCGTGATTCATTTATGATTGATAGTAACTGATCGACTTGACTTGATTTACAGACGATGGTTTCGGAACGGGAAATGGCTGGCAAGTCTGGTACTCAGAGACTGGATATAATACGGTCTTTGCGAATCCAGGAGTTGGCATTTCAGCACATATAACCTCGCTGCCAGGTGCTAATGTTACCTTTTCATTTTATGGTACGTTCAACAATCGTATGAATTCCCCCTTCGCGAACCTGAGCTGGTTACTGCCGATAAAGGCACAGGGATAGAGCTCCATGGAACGGCAAATTGCACGTTCGATGTCGCGGTGGACGGAATTTTCTCCTCATCCCTCAGCTCCCCCAGCGATGTCCTGTACTCTAAGCAAACACTATCGGAAGGAACCCACTCGCTCACCCTAACTGCCCACCCAACTTCAGGGCAGCAACTTGCATTTGAGAATGCTGTAATTTATATTGAGTACGTCG
>JABBWD010000283.1:0-23454 GCA_016628565.1 Suillus placidus | reverse complement strand
CACACGATATATTTTCATTGTCGAGTATGCCTG
Source organism: Suillus placidus (assembly GCA_016628565.1). Taxonomy (NCBI): domain Eukaryota; kingdom Fungi; phylum Basidiomycota; class Agaricomycetes; order Boletales; family Suillaceae; genus Suillus; species Suillus placidus. The sequence continues at coordinate 23,421 of JABBWD010000283.1, read as the reverse complement.
TCGTATGGGCTGGAGTCATCTGTTTACACTGTGTGCTGTGATGGAGGTGAAACTCCAATTCTCATGGCTCACGTCTGCATATTGAGAGCGCTAACTTGATAAAGGTACCCACCTTCGTTCTGGCCATTGCGAGTCTCAACTCTCGCTTCCGATCGGATCTGATTTTCGCATTGTCGTTTTTTGCGACTCGTATCGTTCTTCATGTATCTCTATGTGCATCGATGGTCGTCAGCCGGCACAATGTCACGAATGATTCGTACGGTCCAGGCGTCATCATGACCTGCGTCTTCCCTCTTCACGCATTCTGGTTTTACGGGTGCCTGAAGGGGTTCGTCAAGCGCGCCAAGTCCGCAAAGCCTCAGCCCGTCAAGCAAGGCACTGTTACAGCATCTCCAAATCCGTCAGGTCAGTCGCGCTGCTTGTACTTCAAATCCCGTCACTGAGCCCCAGGGCTGCGCTTATTTAGGGTTTACTTCCTTACGTGCAAGGTCTTGGATGCTGCCGCGCCGCCGTGGCTCGCTTAGGCGGCTGTTCGTGCTTGGGACAGGCTTGAGCTTAGAAAGGCAGCCGGACGTTTCGGGGATGTTCAACGCCGTCTAAGGGCTTCATTGCCTGCGGCGCGCGAGCAGGTGTATGCTTATGTTGGATTAGAGAGGCCCCCGACTGGAGAGCCGCAACGGACTGGTGCTGTGAAGACTGAATCCTCTCTGATATAAAGACAATTTACAAGGTGCAGTGTCTTTCATCCTTTATACCTCGACGGTTCATGCAGGATAACTTTATACTATGCAACTCTATACCCATACCCCTGTAATAATAGTATATCAGGACAGTAACGAGCTTTACGACCTCTATGCCTTTTATCCATTATGTTTTATGTAGAGGCTGTACATGTGTTCCATGGGACGGCTTCCAAAAATATCTGTAAGTTCTCCATTCCAGCATGGCCGCCTGGCGAAATGGCATCGCGTCTGACTACGATAAGACGGCGATCAGGAGATTGCAGGTTCGACCCCTGCGGTGGTCAGTTTGGCGCTTGTTCTTTTTTTGGACCAACGAAACGTAACTGATAAAGTCGACACCTAGATAAAGTGCTAGATAGCAGTCAAGTCCTCTGGGGCACCCGTTCGGAGGAGAAAATGCTCTTACGATGCATGGGGTGTACCATGGGAGTCCATGACCCGCCAGGCCTCGTTATCCTTTTCGAAGGCTTACTAGAATGATAATATCTACTCACTTAAACTTATATTCCAGGGTCGACTGTCCCAAACTTCCAGCAACTTGATAGATTTCACTGTCAAGATGAGTAAGTGAGTCTGAGATAAGGATCCGGAGAAGGCGGAAATATTGTTGGGAGTGTTGTTGGATAGGTGTGTCAGGGTGTATCATTCTACGTTCCTCTTCCTCAGGGGTATCTAGACTGATCCACATCGTGAATTGTGCCCTAACAGAAAGGACCCGCCCATCTTAGATGGCCATATTTGATCGGCAAGGTTCGATACGGCGATCTGCTGAAAGCTGATGTGTTCGAGTGTGTAGACACGCCGGAGTTACTGAGTGACTCGAGTCTGTTCGGTGTTCGTGATTATTTTTAGTATGTTTTTCGATGGGCACCGGGTGCGATACTATTTTCAAGGGGGTGCCGTATTGCGCACCTGGCTCTGAATCTAGTTTTTCTTCATATGATTGGTTTGGCATCATGCAGCAGTGCATAGCTGTGCGAATGTGTAGTCAGTGCGGATGATGTGTCTGCGCTAATCTTTCTAAATCAATCTAAGAACAAAGGCAAACAGCTCCGGTGAACGTTAACAATCAGGGGACCCAAATAAGTAGCTTGCGCTAGACTCGGACCTGCCCGAGCATCGCCGTGTTGTGTAAGCCAGCGCTAATCGATAATCGCATGATGGCAGGATACACTGTGCTTGTGTTCAAACGAACCGCAAACAAGAAATTAGACCCAAAAATCCATGTCAACATCCCGGGTGGGCTGCTGGACGAAAAGTTGCGCGGGCAATTGAAGACAGAGGCATCGTTATAATTCGGAGAGTTGCCTCTCAGGTTGAATAAGACGCCCCAAGATATCGCAAATCAAGATGTCTTTCCTATTATCTTAGTGAATGGTTCTTTTCTCTCGTGTTTTTATTTCCTCTTACCGATATCTTCCTCCCAGGATCCCGCTCCTGGACCTGGCACCAGTGGCACAGAATCTGGCACCTGATGCATCAACTGTTGTGTCTTACGTGCACGTGAGCTACTACAACAACACATTTTCATCAGAAGCTCTAGTAAGGCCCCGTGTCATCGTGCTCTTGAAAGCTGACAAAGGCACACCGCGCAGGACCTATCGAGCTGTCGTGTCAGAACCCATATTTGCGGTTCGAACAATCAATGGCGTACCTCGAGTAGCGCCTCCATCCCAAACATGACATCTCTTCACACTCAATCGGAAAATCCCGCCCTCGGTGATCCCCAAGGCAGCAGAAGAGGATCCGCGGCGAATGCGGTTTTACCACGGACGAACATCATAACATGTCAGTAAAAATGTAAGACTCCTAGTCTCGAACTAGATGTCCTGGGACCACTTAGGGACCACTTTAGGTTTCTGTAAGCCTTGTAGATGAACGAGGCACAAGGCTGGCTGGCTGACTGATTGGCACTGATAAGATTTTGACTTGACAGCGCCTGGTGCTATCAACATTTCTTTAACACCAAAGGCCGTTTTGCATTAAATGACGAAAGCGTTGCCTAGTGCATGAATCGCGATTCACCACATATCTGCGCTGTACACACCGTTCTGTGCATTAGAGGGTCAGCTGAAATATCGCATCATTCCTGTGTGCTCGCATATTTCCTGCATTGTTGATGGATCGGTGTTGATGATAAGCCCTTGTTTTCGTTCCGCCATGGAAGCTATGTCGACCCTCGAACCTGAGATTGTGACGAAATAGCACATCAAGCAATGATTCTGAGAGAAACGAACATGTCAATCGGGCCATAGTCCGGGTTACGGGGAAATTCTTGACTTGGTTTTGATAGAGCGATAGCAATAGTTAGGGCATTATTCAGAAAGATTCTCCCTGTTCTTCAGAATGAACTGCATCGTGAGTCTTGCGTCGTCATCGCTAGTTACCTCCATGGTACACCTTTCCACCGGGTGCGTGAAGATGAAGATGTCCATTGTGTCCAGTGCACGAGACAAGATATATTGCCATAAGTCCCTGCCCGGAAAGTGCTCAACATCTTGTTATTGTAGAGTGGATACGTGGGATATTTAAAACACATTGACTTGCAGATACAGATCTCCGAGTCGCCTGTTTCGGAGCAAACAATCACCAGAACGACTAGTTGCAGCTATTTGGTTGCCTCCAGTTCCGATATGACAAGGCAAGCGCCGGTGCCGAAAGTGTTAGCATGATATTATTATGCAGGCGAATATGTCCATTAGTTTCAATGGACTGGACTGGAACTTCCTGTCATGGATGCGGCTGTCATGGATGCAGATAATACGACCTCGGAGGCTCGGACAGGGGTAACTGTTTCAAGTTCGTACAATTTTAAGTTCCAACTTGATCTGTCGAATTCTGTCGTGAAAAATAGTTACCTATAGGCCATTCGTGAGGCGGCGACGGAGGAAGCCAGAAAAGGTCCAATTGACTCACGAGTTAACTTGGCAAGGCGCTGGCATGCCATGCGTGTAGACACGACCCGCCCAGAGATCTGGCACAGGGGGGATTGAGGGGGACGTCTATTGAAGTAAACTCCGACGCAGCTTCGGACCACTAGTAATATCGATCGATCATTAAAATACCTGTTTTTTCCTCCAAAAAATGCGGACAGCAAGTTATCTTAAATTCTGCTGAGAGCGCAGAGTTATGAGCGTGCGAATTCGAGAATTGTTCTGCCCATCCAGTACTAGGACTCTTTCTCTTTGATACACGCAAGTGGCTCTAAAGTGGATAGTAAAAGGTTCGCGGCGATGGATATCAATTATGTATGATTAGCCTCCTTCTGTGCGAGGGATAGTTTACTTACAACAGGATGCATTATGAGAGCCAGTGGCTTGGTAACTATGCAGAACAACGAGCAGATCGCCGTCTGTGAGATGCTGAAAGGTTTCGAGACAGGGCTGGTGCTTTCAAATTAGGCAGGTGGCTTTAGGTGGAGGTCGCCAAGAGGTCGCGTCTGATCGCGTGTGCAATTCAAAAGTTTCGCGGAGTGCCAATGATGTGGACTTACGTAAGACACTCGAGCAGAACTTGTGATACTAGGCACTGATTCCTTCGACTGGAGTTTCCAAACGCGGCAAATATTGATTGTTTCGGTTTCTAACCTCCAAAGTGCGCATGATAACAGATATTTCTTTCGTCCGAGCCTCTATCTGATAAGCCCGAAATACTTATTTTGCCAGGCACTTCTGTATACATACTACTTTTTAATTTCATGCGGAGGTCGACTATAAAGGGAGCCATGCTTCGAGGGTAGTCTAACAACTCCTTGGTGTGTTTACTTGGGCTCTCTTCTTCATTCATGGATGCCGACGAGTCTCTGCGAATCGCCCGAAACCATCTGTACCCGAAGCAGGCGTGGTATTGTATCGGACTTTTCGTTTTTATCATTGCCACCTTTCAGCGGATTTCTTTCCTTCACTCCAAGTTCGCCGGGAGGCGTCAAACGTCCAACGCCTCCGACCCAGAACATGCTTCTGTGCACCGTCGTCACGCTTTTTCTTGGCGTCGCATTCCATTGGGACTCGTTAATTCATACCGTGTCATCTCTTTCCGCTGGACACTCGAATTTGGAAAGTCTTACACCCTCAACATGGCTGAAGTTTTTGTGACCATGGCGTACATCATTTTTCTTTTTGTGTGGACATTTATCAACAGTAAGTTCCCTGGCGATGTCACTCGCATATTCTGAAAAAGCTTCTAGCAACCGACCTCGACGGCCACACATTGGACATTTCATACTGGTGCAACCGCTCGGGCATGCTGGCGGCGAGCCAGTTCCCACTGATCACTGCACTTGGAACTAAAAACAACATAGTGTCCTGTATGGCTTGTGTACTCGCGTCTTAACCTGCTTTGCTGACTGCCTGCAGTAATCACTGGTATAAGCTGTGACAAGGTAAATTTGTTCATGATATTCGTCGTTGCTTTGTCGTAACATGATTTTTCTTCAAGCTCAACTACGTCCATCGCATGATGTGTAGAGTCGTTTTCATCTTGCTCTGGGTTCATGCAGGCAGTGACGTTGTCCGAAATGCTCCGTACGTGTAGCATGCGTTAAGAATGCAATGCACTAACACGACACAGATTCCAACCATACTTCGCGGAGCAGTGGCTCATATGGGGCTTAGTTTCCATGGTCGCATTTACCATTCTATGTATCGTTTCCTTGCGTCCCATCCGAGCGCAAGCATATGAACTTTTCTTCTACGTTCATTTCGCTACGGCTCTGTGAGCTCATTCCAGTTATATTGTTTTTGCGGCACTCATAAAGTTTTTTCAGCACTTTCCTCATCGGTGCTTACTTCCACACACAAAATTTCGAGTGAGTTTTATCAAATACACAACCCAAATGTTCCACACTGATGATCACCAGGTCCACCTTCTGGATCTACCCCTGTTTCATAATCTGGGGATTGGACCGCTTCATCCGCTTCCTTCGTCTAGTGGTGTTTAACCACTCATACTTCGGATTCAGGTCAGGGTCTACTATGGATGCGACCGCTGAACTCCTATCAGATGATTTTGTTCGGTTGCGTTTCCACCGCCCGTCTCATTTCCACTGGACGCCTGGGCAGACTGCCTATCTTATCCTACCGTCCGTCTCACGATTGCCGTTCGAGGCCCACCCTTTCACCATTGCAAGCTTTAATTCGACCCTTTTTGATGTGCCCAAGGAACAGAAACCAACAAGCGAAAAATATGCCGAGATTAGCCTCGCAGAAGGGAATCTTGGTTCTAGTGCTCCATTCTGGAAAGAGCTCGTATTTTTCATAAACGTGAGGGAGGGATTCACTGCTCGCTTGAAAGATGCTGCTTTGAAAGGAAACAAAGTCAAAGTCTTTGTCGATGGGCCATATGGGCCTTCTCCTAACCTGAGTTCATATGACACATCCGTACTCGTCGCTGGTTAGTCGTCGAACTTCCTACATTTGAACCTTTGCTCATGCATGTCTCACTTTCAGGTGGATCCGGAGTCTCATATACGCTACCAGTCTTGTTGGATATAATAGAGTATGTCGACTGGATTGTCGATTTTGTATATTTAACCTGGATTTTTTTCAGGCGTGTCCGCAACGGTGAAAGCGGGTGCCATCGCGTTGTTTTCATTTGGTCAATTCGGAGTGTCGGTAAGAATTGTTGATCCGAGGCTTGAGACAATATTAATTCGTCTATTCTCAGATCATATTCACTGGATCGACGATGTTCTTATCCGGGCACTCCGACTTGCACCTCCTTCTTTATCCATCTCAATCCTCATTCACGTTACCGGCGCACCATCAACTATTGAGATTTTACCTCAATCGTATGGTCCAAATGATGGCGCCAAACCTGTGCGCGACGATTCCCGCTCTGAGGTGGTGGAGTTGCAGGATGGAAAAGCCATGGAAATAAGTAATGACTCCCTTTTCGCTATAGACTCGGTCAAGCTCGCAAATGAAAGGCCCGACCTGCGGGCTATCCTCAGAGATGAAGTGAAAACGGCGACGGGCAGGATGTCCGTTAGCGGTTAGTTTTCGCCTCCATACGCTGCAGATCATGGTGACACTTACTCCCTTTTCAGTGTGTGGCTCACAGAGCATAACTCGATCTGTTCGTGGTGCCCTTCGGTTCCCAGTGTCTAGCCCTCTCAATGTAGCCAACGGGGGACCGAGTGTGACTCTACACATCGAGTCGTTTGGTTACGCTTGAAAGAGGGTTTCAATGTCTACATTGAAACGGACCCCAAATATTATTGATATTTTCCTGAATGATTGTATGCCAATGTACTTCAAGTGATACTGGCGGATCCCGGAAAAGGGATATATTGACGAAATCGCTACCGACTGCAGTTGACCATAAATGATGCGTGTTGAAATTCGACCCTTCTGTTGTTCCCATTCAATCGAGTCTGGAGAGATGAAAGTGTCCTCATCGCCCTGCCTTTACTACATCTCTGGAGTCGCGAATGCCCTGATGTGAAGACTCCGAAGAGTCCTCCACCAGTCCGCCGTTCCCGCCGGCCGTTAATGGTTTGGTTTATGAGGTGAGCATCAATGATCACAGTACAACACTGCTGGGCGAGATGATTCGTACCTGTTTATACCTCCGCGAGCTTGATTTCGACGTCGGGTAGGAGTTCGATCAACAAGTAGCTATGAATTTGGTTCGGCCGAAAATCATTTGCTATTGGGGTACTAACTACCCTTGGATACCCAACTTCAGCAAGCCCTCTGACCCGTACCCGTGCGGGTGGAACCATCCAAGGTACCCATCATCCGTACCATCCGTACCATCCGTCCCACGTTCCGTCCGTGGGTGGTACTACCTGGGTAACGCCCACCCCATGCCACATCTTGTGTTTGGAAAGGACCGAAAGGTGCCGCTGGAGCTTGATTAATTTATTGCCAATCGTGTAACATTACCGAAGGAATGGGACGGTGATTGTCGCCCAGGACGGGACTTCGGAGGACACACGCAAAATTAAATCATGCTCAGCTTATCAACTGGACCTAAGATGCCAGCACAGTCCCTAGAGCGGGAGATACTTGGGTCCGAGTCTTGCAACGCTGATGCGGCGCCAGGTATACCGCTGGATCGCCAACTCTCGTGTACGTGATGTTCCTTCGTGAGATACGCTGTGGGACCTCATTCACGTTTCTGGTGACAGGATTCATATGGCTCCGAGAGAAAGGAGCAACTCCAGAACGAGATGAGCACCGTGTACCGTTGTCATACAATTTTTTAACTGTACGTTGCCTCAGTCACTTTGTGTGTATCACAAATATTCATCATTCACTTTAGGCGCACGTACCTGCCTCAAGGGTCTTAACCCCTGCAGAAGCCATTGCGAAGATCAAGCTTGAGCTTGCAGCTGAGTCCTGAATAAAGTTCAAACAGCCTTGTGTGGTGCTCAACCACGGCTAGTAGGTCCTAGGACGAAACTTATATGTGAATAGCTAGCTGTTTTTCGCTTCTTCCAGAACTGTGTATTATCCCGTACCATCGTGTCTCTACAAGTGAGAACTTCCTGCGTCCTGTGAAATTGAAACTGCACAGTGCACACTGACGGCCAAGCTTTAGCCAGATAATCTATTCACCAAAGTATCTTTCTGACATCAGATCTCGATCTGCACAACAGTCACGGTCATGTAACTAGATATCACCGTCCAACCAGAGATGGACTCTCCGATGTAGTATTTACTATTAAAATAAAGTTAACATATTGAGTATTGATTATTCAAATTTTGGGTGACGGGGACTAGGAAGCGGCGGGCATTCCCGAAATTCCGAACGCGTTCAATGATTGGTGATTGCTCTCCAGACTCGAGTCACTCTATGAGTACTATCCACGGTACCGCGGTTGGGAAGCGTCTTGTCAACCTTAATTAGGCTTCTAAACAGGGTCCCCCAGGCCCACACAAGGACGCGAACTGTACGAATCAGTACGATAAGCCTTCAGATGATCTGTATCATCCTCTATATAAGGGTTCGTACCAGTTTCAGGGGCACGGTGACTTCCGAGGGTTGCACGACTGTCGGGGAAGATAACTCATATACTTTAAATTAGTCTCACAATCTAGTCTGATAACCTGATATCTGACGTACTTTCCGCCTTGGTGCCTCTTGATGGTTGACCAAGTCAAAAACACAATGAACTGTCACTGATCAAGTCATACCGTAAGATAGATTGAAATAAGGATTAAGCATGATCATGATATATCGGGTGTATACAATAAGGTATCAGAAGGTATCTAACACATAAAGTCGAGATCGATTCTAAGGTATATTATTTACAAAGTCATGTCAGAATTTGCTTATCTGTTGCTGATCATTCTCCGACGCAAAGGGCCAATCCGAATAACCTGTCGGTGTCAGATTACCGGGCATGTACCATGTTGCTTGGTCACCCCGCTCAAGCGCGATGTCCTTTAGCAGCCGGAATGGAAGATCAGGCTAGGAAAGAGGGGCACGTCAGTCACTGCCAAGTCTAGGAACAAATGACCCACGTTTGGCATAAACAACCTCCCGAATCCAACAAGGCCGCCTTTGTTGTCTACCGTCTCAATTGCGCTATTCCGGGTATGCCCGTTTGTGCTGATGAAGGTGCTGCCTTCAACCCCTTGCCAGATATCACGGAGGAAATCGCTGTTTTTGTCAGCAGTGATTTCGGCAGGCATCGGTTCCACGACGTGGATATACGCGAGTTTGTGTTTGCGCAGCTGCTCAACCACGTAGGAGAACTGGGGTTTAGGGTCTTCCATGCCCAAACCTGCACCACAAATAAGCTAAATAAAGATAGGTGAGTATTTAATGATACACGTACCGTTGAATACGCCCCACGGGCTCATTCGAAACGCCGTCTTCTCAGCACCAACGGCCTCCACAACGGCATCTGTTACTTCGAGTGCAAACCTTGCGCGATTCTCGATGCTTCCGCCATATTCATCTGTGCGTTGGTTGGCGAGGTCTTGTATGAACTGGTCGATCAAATAGCCGTTCGCGCCGTGAACTTCAACGCCATCGAAGCCAGCTCGAATGGCATTTTTTGCGGCAGCGACATACGTGGCAACGTACTCTTTAATTTCATCCGTGGTGAGTGCGCGTGGCACGTCTGTTCTTCCCGGGAGGGGGATGGGTGAGGCACTGACATAGGGACTATTGTTCTCTTGGGCAAGAACGGTTGTGTCTGCGGTGCGGCCGAGCGCCCAAAGTTGTAGGAAAATGAAAGAGCCCTTCTCGTGGACTGCTTCTGTTACCTGCAGTCCGGGGGGTGAGTCAGATCTCATCATTAAGCAAGACACAACGCACCTTTTTCCATCCCTCCACATGGGCATCGGTGTATATCCCAGGGACATTAGTATAACCACCAGCATTCTGAGATATAAATGTGGCCTCTGTGACAAGAAGAGTGCCAGGGATAGACCCTCTCTGAGAGTAGTACGCTGGTGCTTGTGGGCTTGGGACATGATCTGCGTGTGCACGTCGACGGGTAAGTGGGGCAAGGACGACACGGTGCTGCAAGTTGATGTTGCCTATGCGGATGGGGGAGAAGAGTGCGGAGGTCGACATGGTGATCTATTGGAAACTAGGTATGAAATGGTATTGATTGGAGAGACTGCGATCCACGCCGTGTATTTTATAGCCAACTTTCCCTTCGCTGATCAACAGGCTGAACCATTTCAAAATCGATAGATTTGTCAGGTTGTGTCCGGCCATCGAGGAAGTCCTCAACGCAACACCAGGTGCACGGGCTTCACGGCTGCGAGAATCGGGATATGCTCAGGGCTAGCTGACTGATTCTGAGCAAGAATTGATGCGCAGATCGCATCAATTACAAATATTTCACGGCTTTTTCCACAAGCACTGTGCCAGTACAGTAGCCATTGGCAACTTCTTCGACATCGCCGTGACTCGAGCACTCACGATGGTCTGCGCAAGACCCAGAAGGCAAAGAGCACAACGACACACGCGGGATCCTGGACTGTTAATTTAGCTCTAGTTCTGTCACAAGATGTACACTTCCGATAGCACCGACGACCATATTTACATCGACATGCTCTTTGGTGTATTTATATTCCCTGTGTGTCCTCATGAATAGTCCTCTTATAAGTGTTATCGTCGACTACGTGGACACTCGCTGCCTCTGCAATGGCGACTTTCGGCAATTCCTCCTTTGACACCGCCATCTATGCGACTTTCAGACCGACCTACCCTAGATCCCTGTATGACTTCATATTCCGGTACCACGAGCGCAATAATGGTGCAAGATGGGATAGAGCAGTGGACCTTGGTTGTGGGACGGGTCAGTTCTAGCTGTGCTCAATTTGGAGGGCTTGGACTCTTGACCTACTGTTGATGATTCGGGATTTCAGGTCAAGCAACGGTCGAGCTCACGCCCTTCAAGCGCGTCACTGGCGTCGACCCAAGCTCTAAGATGATCGAAGTTGCTCAAAGTAACCTCAAGAACAAGTCAACGAGCACTGGTCAATATGAGTATGTACAGGCGAGCGCAGAGAGTCTGCCATTCTTGGAGGATAGCAGTGTGGATCTGGTCATTGCCGGTGCGTGTGTCAGACAGGAGAAACTCTGTTTATTCATGATGTCTGCGTGGTTTTAGCCCAGGCATGCCATTGGTTTGATTGGAACAAAATATGGCCTGAGCTCGCAAGGGTGCTGAGGAAGAATGGGAGTGCCGCATTCTGGGTATGTATTCCATCTCCGAGTCATTAATTGTCCACTCACTCTTAACATTTGCTTGACTTAGATTTACTCCGAGTTCCGCTTCACCCGCTATCCCTCCCTCACACAGAAAATTAACGCTTATGACCAAGGTATTGACCCACTGAACAGCGTTGGCCCATACTGGCAGCAGCCCGGCCGTTCCATCTTAGAAAACCACTTGATTGAGGTGCCAGATGGCAATGAAGTTGTACCCGGCGCATTCAGTGATTTTGAAAGTGTCTTCTTCACAGGTCTGTCTTGGACTTATCGTTACGTGACACTGCACTAATGCATCGCAGGTGACCACTACCCATCTCTTCCTTCCCCACGGTCCGTGATCATGCGCAAGAAGATGACGTGGGATGACCTGCTATCTTATCTTAATACGTGGAGCTCGTTGCACACGTTCCGTCAGCACAACCCCACGGATGGGGAAAACCCGGATGGAGATGTTGCAGTGCGATTCTGGAAAGATCTTAAGGAGGGCGTCGAGCGGGAGGATGGGAGAGCCGTGGAAGGACATGATGAGGTAGACATTGAATGGCCAGTGGCGATGATAATGGTTAAGAGAGCGTAAGATGATGCTTAGTGCTATAGTGGGCGGTAGGTATTCCTTCGTTGGCGGCTCGCAGATCATCTGACTAGAGACTATCTAGGCAATCGGAAATACCATGATTCAGAAGGCTAGCAAGGCTGTTATATCTCCAAAATCAGCTTATTGAATGCAGTACTAAAAATAAGGTCTTGGACGTTAGTGGATCACTAAGCTGTTGCTGCTGAGTCTTGTCAGGGTAGCTCACCCTGGCCGCAATGACACCCTCGCCTGAATTTGGCGACTTTTCAAATTGCTATACATGATGTGGCAGCCTCTCAGTTGACGCCAGGCGGTGGCATATCAGTGCAAACAACAAGGTAATGGTAGTTCTGGGAATGCGTGGCAAAGCCCACAAGTTATTGATCTTTACTCCTTCAACTCAGGCACGGCAAAATCAAATCGGCTTCACTCTTCAGTGTGACACAGTCTGGACAGGAGTGCACTTCAGGGAGGAATTATGGACACAATGCGTGCGCCCTGCTGTCTACCGACTCCTGAGTGCCTCTTACGGAGGATCTTCTTGACATTAATATTCATGCACGACCACTTGAGGATCACATCATGACATTCGATACCGGAAAGATATGTTGGCTATGAACTGCTGTGAGCGCACTCTGCTGTAGAGATTTTACTCCTGGCAGACAACGTTAGCGATAGGTCTGACTGCTCAAATGTAAGTCAACAAATACCTGGTACCTAATGCCCATATATAGCTAGACATATCGATGACAGATAGTCGTTCCTTCGGATTAAGAATACTAACATCTCGCTGGACCCACGTGTGCGTCGCAAGCAAGACAACTCAACGCAAACAACAAACCTCTCCTCATACCCTGTCTCCTGCAAAAGCCTTTGCGCAGTATTCCAAAGCTCCATCGTGAACCCCTCATCCTTTGCCATTTTCGTCAGCTCTGGAGAGTGGCACCTTGCCTACCGGCGCTAAATACGAGCCCCTGTAAAGTTCTCGCACCGGAAAACGAGAAGCGCCTGTTAATAACTGCGGGGGGCTTACTCCCGCTTGCTCTATCGTCGAAACGAATGTTGGAATTGATTAGCGGGAACCAACCGGGATCATTCGAGACTAGGGGTCATATTCAAGGGATAGTAAGCGGTAGACTGAGTCAAATTGGTGGAACATAACGATGGTGTTCCTGCTAGATATACCAGAATATACAGCGATTCCAAGGTTCATCGCTGAAGTAGATATGATGCGAAACAATAACCGTTCTTGATCATTGACGACCTTGATCGACGCCGGAATAATTCTGTCGCATGAAAGCAAGTAGAAAGGAGACCGAGCGAAGCCGTCGACTACCCTTGATTGAATCAAAGTGGGTGTGGGGGTGGAATTTTGATTGATATTGTAGATCTGTGGAGCAGTGTCATAATGTTCACGCGTAGAATATTCATCTAGACACCAAGTTTCCAAAAGCTGTGAACATCGTGGGTTAACCGGTTATTCCCAATGTATATGTGCCCTTGTCGAGAGGCTCTTGCTATCCAGGAGTAAGCGAAATCGAGAGATCATCGGTCATCAGGCGCTCTCTTCGCCTCGCTCGCTGGATTCCGGGGAGCGTACCGGCTCATCCAAGACCTGCCAATCTATTAACAAGAACACCAGAGAACAGAAAAGTCAAAGAATGAAACAAAGAACAGGTCGAAAAGCACCAAACAGACAAGTCACTCACCTCTATCATATAGCTACCACCTTAGCACCCATTTCTGAAGTCAATAGCTACAACAGTGCATCAGCTGCCCACGTGGGGCTTCTATCATTACTGATAAGAATGCATACCTTAACAACAGTCCGACGCATTGGAATTGTAAGCGCTCTCATCGGTTTCACTCTCCTCGCTGTCGCCGTCGCCTCCGTCCTGGTCAACCATCAAAGTTTGTAGGTTCCTTGCATCTTGGGATATAATGTAGATTTCGATATTGGTGCGCTGCAGGATACGTAGGAGCTCTACATGGCGTTCTGCCTCTTCTATCTCCCACGCTGTTAATATGACAACGGATGCGACTGGTTTCACGCGAGGCCTGCTTCGCGAGAGTAGCTTGCTGAATGGCATCATCCGTCATGCCTGCTAAACCACGTTTCAGGATATCCTTGCCCTGCATAACAACTTGTGAACCAAAAAAACATGCTAGGAAAAGGAAGTTTGAACTTACAGATTCTAGGTCAATCGGAGCCAGGTCACTTTGGTGACTTATTGGAAGGGACTTTCCTGTGAAATGAAGATCCGTCGGGGCTGGTCCACCAGGCTGTGCACATGTCCTCAATTTGCTGGCAGCTTGGGTACATCCAGCCATACGACGGACGATAGCGTTTGGTGGATAAGAAGGAGGATCCCGAAATGGATTCATATAATGAGGTATGTAACCCTTAGAACAAGGGCGTGTTTGATCACCAGCAGTAGCAGACCGCCAAGTAGCACGTCTCTTTGTGACGCGGCTGCCTGTTACTTTATCGGCGGTCTGGGTCTGCACATTCGGTAATTAGTGAAAACTTCTGGCGATTCGGACATGACGCTTACATGGTCACGGCCCTCTTGATGACGGGGTGAAGGTGAGCACCTATGGCTCATACCCAACTCCCTCTTGATACACAAACACATCTCCTCTAACAACAACAATGTCAATGACTCCAGCCGGTGGTTGATGCATAAGATCTCTGAAAAGACCTGGCTGTGAGCAGAAGATAGCCTTCAGGCAGCGGACGCACCTTGAAAATTTACAGTTTTCGTTCTTTGAGGGACAGCGTGCAATATTAATGTGCATATGATCCTGGCTCTAGGTTATGAAGTTTATAAAGTGGATGTATGATTCCCTCATACATTCTGATGCTCTGGGCATGCCACGGTCAAAACCCACCACCCGCATCCACAAGAGGATACAACCTCCTCAAACAATATCCGCCCTCCCCATCATCCACCCACAGGGTCTCACTATGGTGGCCCGCATACGCGTGGAAGAAACTCAACTGCATCACAGTAGCTAGCAACCATGGGGCTTATCCAGCTCGTGCCGCTCGGCCAACACCCGTCGCAATCAGCTCGACAACGGGCATTTTCGTTGCTGCCTTCTTCATCAGATGATCACCCATAGCTAGGAATATGGACGACGTGCTTACTGATGTGCCGAAGGGACAGTAGAGGGAAAAAATTGTGGTGATGATTGGGAGTGTTGTTTTGGATGGCGCCAACAGCTATGTCTCCCTGCCATGCCCTTTTTCACACTTGACTTCCATTTTCACCGCGTAAGGCAGACTTGACCGTCTCTCCTGCATGTCCGGCTTATGAGGGCGGTCACAATCAACGAGTTTTCAGCCTGGTGCGAGTGCGAATCGATATGCCCACTATCATCAACTCTTAAATTCCCTGTGTCAGCATGCCTCGAACCTTATGAAGGATCGACGATTTCGTCGATGTCCTGAACTGCACGCCGGGATCCTGACACCAAGCGATGGGCGTCACTGTCGTTGGTGGCAGCAAGTTCCTGGACACAGGATTCAGTCGTCAGACTTCGACGCGCTCGCATCTTTATGAGACACGCATGAAACGATAAGGTCAGATTGGGGACCATTGCATAGGTGACATCCAGCACTGCAAAATTCTCCGTCGACTTGATGTCGACATCCTGTAAGTCGGTTTCTCCTTTGTTCCACGAGACGTCGGCTGTCAGTCCCTCGAGAAGATGCATCTAGACTCCAGATTATGATCCGCGCGATCGTTAGCCCATCATATTAGAATGGGTTTTGACCGTGGCATGCCCAGAGCAGTAAAATGTATAAGGGAATCATACATGCATTTTATAAAACTTCATAACCTAGAGCCAGGATCATATGCACATTAATATTGCACGCTGTCCCTCAAAGAACGAAAACTGTAAATTTTCAAGGTGCGTCCGCTGCCTGAAGGCTATCTTCTGCTCACAGCCAGGTCTTTTCAGAGATCTTATGCATCAACCACCGGCTGGAGTCATTGACATTGTCGGGAGCGTTTAATTCCGTGTGTCTACGTAGAGTGTAAGGTTCAAATGACAATAAACGGGATTTCTTCTTACACGCAAGTGAGGCAAGCTGTGGAGCAGCACATACCCGACCTTGATGCGCTTGAAATCGAACCACGGATACTTGAGAGGTACATCAAGCGCAGTAGCTCTCGCCACTGTCTCGGCTGAGGGTGACCGACATTCTCCAAACACGTATACGCCATATTGCATGATCATACAACCGTTTCGTACAGTTCCATATCCTGAATCTATCTCGACAGACCTTTCAAGCAACCCATTCACGGTCGAGACACTTCAGCTCCACTCAGAGCCAGAACATCATTGATGATACGTTGCATCACCCAATATTAAGGTCTTGCTGAAGACAAGTGGATCAGCGGGATTGCTGGCACAAAATGACTGTGAAACAAACATACACAGGCGATGATTTAACGTGATTTCAAGAATAGTCTTGATTAACTGCGCCTTCGCCTGCTTCTCCTGAGAGCGTTTAAACCGTAACTTCGCCATCCAAGCAGGAGCAGTCTTCATGGCTTCTTCATATGCCTGGACGGCAGCGCTCACGCCTTCCCTGACAGCAACTGCATGCGGAGATGCAGTGTACTGCTCGAGAGCGGCATAAAAAGAGGGACCAGACTCTTGCCGGTCCCGAAGATGGCGCCGCTTGTCGTAAATGAAAAAAGAGTGCTCGAAGATAATGACAACAGCTAAATGATCAATAATAAGCGGATTCATCGCAACGTAGCCTCAAAATTCACCAGAACTGAGCTGAAGAATGTTCTCCAAGGGTGATGAGCCAGCGGTCTGGCACATTCGCAACATGAGAAACATGTGTACAATCTGTGACCAATCGGACATACCACAGAGAGTAACCTAGACCGCATCTCTGTTCGATGACTCTCAGAAAGCTAGTCAAATCATGATGGAAATTTGAAAATCGTCCACCTCTGCTGAGGATCGTTACACTCACATGCTGTCAACGAGCAATATCCTCGGTGAGCATGGCCCAAAGTCAAAGGATGAAGAAACTAACCTCCTATTGATGGATCAGCGATGTCGTGCACAAGCATAGGATCAACACACTCACATTCTGCGAAGAGTGGGCAAGGACTTCGATCAGCATGGCTCGAGCTCGAAGGAGGATCAACACACTCACAGGCTGCGAAGAGTGGGCAAGGACTTCGATCAGAATGGCTCGAGCTCGAAGGAGGGTCAACACACTCACAACCTGCGAAGAGTGGGCAAGGACTTCGATCAGCATGGCTCGAGCTCGAAGGAGGATCAACACACTCACATACTGCGAAGAGTGGGCAAGGACTTCGATCAGCATGGCTCGAGCTCGAAGGAGGATCAACACACTCACTTCCTGCGAAGAGTGGGCAAGGACTTCGATCAGCATGGCTCGAGCTCGAAGGAGGATCAACACACTCACATACTGCGAAGAGTGGGCAAGCACTTCGATCAGCATGGCTCGAGCTCGAAGGAGGATCAACACACTCACTTCCTGCGAAGAGTGGGCAAGGACTTCGATCAGCATGGCTCGAGCTCGAAGGAGGATCAACACACTCACAAGCTGCGAAGAGTGGGCAAGGACTTCGATCAGCATGGCTCGAGCTCGAAGGAGGATCAACACACTCACATTCTGCGAAGAGTGGGCAAGGACTTCGATCAGCATGGCTCGAGCTCGAAGGAGGATCAACACACTCACATACTGCGAAGAGTGGGCAAGGACTTCGATCAGCATGGCTCGAGCTCGAAGGAGGATCAACACACTCACTTGCTGCGAAGAGTGGGCAAGGACTTCGATCAGCATGGCTCGAGCTCGAAGGAGGATCAACACACTCACTTGCTACGAAGAGTGGGCAAGGACTTCGATCAGCATGGCTCGAGCTCGAAGGAGGATCAACACACTCACATCCTGCGAAGAGTGGGCAAGGACTTCGATCAGCATGGCTCGAGCTCGAAGGAGGATCAACACACTCACATCCTGCGAAGAGTGGGCAAGGACTTCGATCAGCATGGCTCGAGCTCGAAGGAGGATCAACACACTCACATCCTGCGAAGAGTGGGCAAGGACTTCGATCAGCATGGCTCGAGCTCGAAGGAGGATCAACACACTCACAAGCTGCGAAGAGTGGGCAAGGACTTCGATCAGCATGGCTCGAGCTCGAAGGAGGATCAACACACTCACAAGCTGCGAAGAGTGGGCAAGGACTTCGATCAGCATGGCTCGAGCTCGAAGGAGGATCAACACACTCACAAGCTGCGAAGAGTGGGCAAGGACTTCGATCAGCATGGCTCGAGCTCGAAGGAGGATCAACACACTCACAAGCTGCGAAGAGTGGGCAAGGACTTCGATCAGCACGGCTCGAGCTCGAAGGAGGATCAACACACTCACATACTGCGAAGAGTGGGCAAGGACTTCGATCAGCACGGCTCGAGCTCGAAGGAGGATCAACACACTCACATCCTGCGAAGAGTGGGCAAGGACTTCGATCAGCACGGCTCGAACTCGAAGGAGGATCAACACACTCACATCCTGCGAAGAGTTGGCAAGGACTTCGATCAGCATGGCTCGAGCTCGAAGGAGGATCAACACACTCACTCCCTGCGAAGAGTGGGCAAGGACTTCGATCAGCATGGCTCGAGCTCGAAGGAGCATCAACACACTCACAACCTGCGAAGAGTTGGCAAGGACCTCGATCAGCATGGCTCGAGCTCTAAGGAGGGTCAACACACTCACATGCTGCGAAGAGTGGGCAAGGACTTCGATCAGCACGGCTCGAGCTCGAAGGAGGATCAACACACTCACATGCTGCGAAGAGTGGGCAAGGACTTCGATCAGCATGGCTCGAGCTCGAAGGAGGATCAACACACTCACTCCCTGCGAAGAGTGGGCAAGGACTTCGATCAGCATGGCTCGAGCTCGAAGGAGCATCAACACACTCACAACCTGCGAAGAGTTGGCAAGGACTTCGATCAGCATGGCTCGAGCTCTAAGGAGGGTCAACACACTCACAGCCTGTAAGTAAACGCCCAATATTAATCAGAGCAACCTTTGAACTTTCTGATAGTCTTACCAAGATATGCGGAAACCAGGCACCCAATCTCGCTATTATCCCATGAGCCTTATAAGATGCTGTTGTCTTAGTAATGTCAAAAACTCCCGGGAGCGTTCTGGACGATATCAGTTACCAACGCTCGCGGCAGGCAAAGGAGACCATGGGTAGTTACCTCTCAACTCCATATTTCATGCAGAGGGCATCAAACTTTGTGAACAATACCATCACTGCAACTGAGGATTGTGAATCTGTGCATCAGTCGAACATCAACGATGGTTGGATGCGAAAGCTTACTGCTTCCTGTGTCGCACTGAGAGAAAAATTTGATTTCGCCTTCGGTGAATGACCTGCTTGCCTCGTCCATTGGGATGCAGTACCTATGGTAAGAACGTGAGGTAGCGCATGTCGCGATTGATCAGTTGCAATTACCAAATAGCATGGAGTTGATCCTTTAATTTGGTTTTCTTAGAACGGCTCGCGATAAATGCCTTCATCTTGTCAAATTCGGATTCCCCGCCTGCTTCGAACCCGCGTGAATCATGAAAGACGAAACCTGGGTTGTTTCGAAACACCATTTCATTCTCGATATCGTGCTCTCCACGCTGAGAACGCGTCAGTTCATGTTACGAACTATCGAAAATATACGCCACCTCTGTGGAAGCCATCAAAACTTTGGGATCGATCTAATGTCCATCGCTCAGTCATCATTACCATCCTCCTACTAACATTGGAATGCCCACCTTTTTCCCGGCGCTGTTGTATATTTCAGGGTTCTCCCGTGTGTTGCAAACTCTCTGGAGGATGGTTGTTTTTCCTGCATTCGCTCTTCCTATAACGAGGATTCGAAAACGGCCGATTTTCTCTTTTATCTTTGAAGGGTCCATGGGGGAAGGTAAATGCGACGGAGAAGCGTTGGTGTAGCCTTATAATCACTGCAGTGTGTGAACTCGGTGAATGCCCACGTGCACAGCATCTAGATTCAGTGGGCAATGGGTATACGCAGCTGTATACTTACCACATGAGGCATACACGAGGATACCTCGCGTCGATGGGGAAGTGACTGAATAACTGTGTTGAGTAACAAGGATCCGTAAGAGTGGGCAACGCGGAGGCTGTCTAAGCACCTGAGTGCTAAGTAAGCTATTACTACCAAGTCTCGTCAGAGTAGTTCGCCTGGCCGCAGTGAGACCCTCGCCTGAATTCAGCGGCGAACTAACTGACAATCAACATGTCCATATCAACATGTTCAGGTTGTTTCGAGTGCAAATGCGTCACCGGTGATGCAGACTCACGCATGCCCTCTCCCGGGAGGTGTCCCGCCGCGAGGTCCGTCCGTCGACCTTAAAGTTAGCGCTATTGTCGACAGTGTTCTCGAAGTTGTAAACGAGACAATGAACTCTTCCAATCTGCGCCAGACATGATAGGCAAGTCTATTTCACGTTCATGTAGACTAAGTCATACGATGACAACCCTGTGCGGAATCATTAATATTGTATTTCGCATGCTTGAATGCATCGTTTGAAAATTTGATCATGATTTATTTTCAGGGAAGAAAGATTGTGGGAGCACGCTCTGGTTCATACATGGACAAGTGTACCGTCCCTCGTGGTATCTGAAGACATCTTGCTATCTTACGCAGCCTAGCAACCCAGCTTTCTTCACTCCACTATCTGCTATCGGAACCACGCGTGCCCGAAAATACTGTTTTCGACCGGACATCATCGGTTGCGTGGACTTCGTAAGTTGCGGTCATGTGCAAACTATGCGGCATGATGTGGCAGGCTCAGTTGACGCCAGGCGGTGACATATCAGTGCCAGCAAGGTAATGGTACTTCCGGAAATATTGATACGTGGCAAAGCTGCAGGTCCGCAAGTGATTGGTCTTTATGCCTTCGACTAGGTGCGGCAAAATCTATGATACAAATGAATCAGTCCGGGCAGGAGTTCAGATTCGCGTGGCATGGACATGGCTGAGTCAGATATGATCATGACTCATTGCTCGTGATCAACTTGATCCGATTCGTATCTTCAAGACTGTCACTCGAATGATCAATATCATGAGTGATAGTGGGAAGATCATGAGACATAGATAAACGTACAGTATCCAGCGCTGGCTCGAACGTGTTACGTCTTCCCCAGGCCAGCGTGATAGGGCTTCATATTGACCGAGCCATGGAAGTTAGTGATAAGTATAACACCAGTGCACCACCGCATAGGAAGCACAGATCAAGAAGCACGGCGTATGGATATATATTCTATGAATTCGAGTATTTGGGCCTATTCCAAAATCTCCATTGCTCGATCGGCAGTGAAATTTGTTCAGAACTCGAAGCAAGATTTTGATCAACTTCTCAGCATCAACTTCACTACTGGTAGTAATCCACACGTCGTGCGATCAGCCATGCTGCACCGACGCTAATTGAAGTGGAGACATGACTCACCATCGCGGCATGGCACTCACTCCGAGTCATCTACGCACTTGAACCAGAGGACCTACCACGCCAGTGAGTCATGTGGTTAAATCCAAGACGCAAAATACTCATGCTCACATAAGATAAGCCCTCCGCCATACATCTCTGCCCAGGGCAGCAGGTTCTACCCAAGCACATTGTAGGACAGTCTCCGGTATCAATGGCAGCGGCACTGGCGGATATTGATGCTGTCAGAGCAGTAGCAACAGCAAGGACAAAGGAGAAACGCATTGTTTGTGAGGACGTGATATAGGATCAGATCGTTCTGAATGAGACAGTAGGAAGACGGCTTGATATATGTGCTGAATATTCATGGCCTGGGTGATGTGCTAGCAAGAACCCATTCATCTGAAGTCCCTTTTCGAAGATGCAATATGCAATGCCAATTGCCACTTGTGAAGCAAGGCGATTTTTATGTTCGAATTTGCTGTGTTTGTCCAGCAGCTGATAACCCGTGGTGCGTGTAGCTACATGCCAGCCATTTAGTGTTCACAAGCCATGGATCGTGACGAACCTTACGCAGCCTAGCAACCCAGCTTTCTTCACTCCACTATCTGCGATAGTCGGAACCACGTGAATGTCAGGGATTTGGCCAGTCAGCCATGGAAGTTAGTAATAAGTATAACACCAGTGCACCACCGCATGGGAAGCACAAATCAAGAAGCACGGCGTATGAATACATATTCTATGAATTCAAGTATTTGGGATTTCTCCTATTCCAAGATCTCCATTGCTCGATCGACAGTGAAATTTGTTCAGACCTCGAAGCAAGATATTGATCAACTTCTCAGCATCAACTTCACTTCACTACTAGTAGTAATCCACACGTCGTGCGATCAGCCATGCTGCACCAACGCTAATTGAAGTAGAGACATGACTCACCATCGTGGCATGGCACTCACTCATTTAGGCACAACCAGAGGGTCTACCACGCCAGTGAGTCATGTGGTTAAATCCAAGACGCAAAATACTCATGCTCACATAAGATATGCCCTCTGCCACACATGTCTGCCCAGGGCAGCAGGTTCTACCCAAGCACATTGTAGGACAGTCTCCGGTATCAATGACAGCGGCATTGGCAGATATTGATGCTGTGCAGAGCAGTAGCAACGGCAAGGACAAAGGAGAAACGCATTGTTTGAGGATGTGATATAGGATGTGATCGTTCTGAATACGACAGTAGGAAGACGGCTTGATATATGTGCTGAATATTCATGGCCTGGGTGATGTGCTAGCAAGAACCCATTCATCTGAAGTCCCTTTTCGAAGATGCAATATGCAATGCCAATTGCCACTTGTGAGCAAGGCGATTTTTATGTTCGAATTTGCTGTGTTTGTCCAGCAGCTGATAACCGTGGTGCGTGTAGCTACATGCCAGCCATTTAGTATTTGCAAGCTAGGATCGTGACGAACTAGTGACCAGTTTCGGGGCCTTGAGCTCGGGCATCAGTGTGGCGGTTCACACGCTCATTGTTCATAGCAATACAAACAAACTATCTCATTGATAGATAGTCTTGAAGCTTGCTCAGGCCTTTGAAGGGGCGAGGAATAATCAAGTGAGACAACGGTATACGGATGAGTCAGCAGTAGAGGTGCTGATTGTGAGCGGAGCGTCACCCCTACCTCCTCAGAGGACGTGAGTTTCTTCAAATTAACGAGCCAAAAATTCCTCACAAATCCAATAACTTCTGCAGTGAACCTGATGACAGCAAAGATTGTCAGATGCGATCCATCTGCACCGGCCAGTTACAGAAATTGATGACGGTTGACCTAGCTGATATAGATGATTTGAAATTTCAGGCCTTTACGTAGGAATGACTCGGACATACCATCACAGTAAGATGCAAGACACA
>JABBWD010000282.1:0-23613 GCA_016628565.1 Suillus placidus | reverse complement strand
CGACGGAGAGCATTCATGGGGCGTGAACGAGAGACTGGAAAGATAGTCGATATGAAGGAATATGGGTGTACGAGAGTGCAAGCGTAAAGGTACGCTCCATGGTCTTGTAGTCCGACGAGTCCCCTGACATCTATCTGTTGCACGTTCAGAGCCAAATCCTGAAAACTGCTGTTGAGGTATATCTATTGTTCATCACGCGTGTACCGCCTGCTTACCATGTCTGCAGGCCGCCCGTATGCTACTGCGTGTCGACGACGTCGTACAGCCACACGAAAAGAGCGCGAACAGCAAGGCCTCCCCCAGAGGAGATGCAGGGCGACTAAAATTGATGCATAGATGAAACTGAACCCCGCATCTTGTACACAGTGACTTCAAGTGCGTTCAAAATATACTAGTTACCTGTTTCGAGTGTACCATCTGCCATGCTTTTTGCCAGCAGAGCAGACTTTTTAATGAAGCACACGCTGCACGGCGGAAAGATCTAGGTTGAACTGCATCTAACGTTAGCATACGCTCTAGTTTGAGTTTCTTCAAGTAGCGCTAGTGATGTCGCTCGTTTGAGAACCATCAATGCATCATGACGATCAGCGTTGTATGAAATAATGCGTAAGTATGCTCGTATCAACAAGGAAGATGGTGTATAATCTGAGTGACTATGACATGACGAGAAACGAGGAGATTTAAGAGCTAAGAGCTAATACGACGTGGACGCATAGTCAGCACTACCGCAGAGAACGATAGCAGTATAGTAATCTTATGAC
Source organism: Suillus placidus (assembly GCA_016628565.1). NCBI lineage: Eukaryota > Fungi > Basidiomycota > Agaricomycetes > Boletales > Suillaceae > Suillus > Suillus placidus. The sequence goes on along the minus strand of JABBWD010000282.1, from coordinate 22,852 downwards.
GACGAAGGGTCGCATAACAAAGTCCAACGCGATGGCTTTCTAGCTCTTTCGAGGCGTATTCTCGACGGGACTCCTCGTGGTTCTGTGTTCTGTGCATTTGTAAATCCCTGGCCACATGTGTACTCACCCCTTTTAAAATATTCATGTACTGTGCAGTTTGGAGAAAAAGCTACGCATCAGCAACGCCCCCATAAGTAGCGACTTCTTACCGTTCCGAAGGAGACCTGTCCGTGAATCCTGCAAAAAAAACCTAGACCTACATTGATCTCCTTCCAGAACCTACGTCGGCAGAACATGCGTCAGTTTAGATATCGGATAGCGTTTGATGACTAGTGTGAGCAAGACCAATCAGAATTGCAGCGCTCCATGTAAGCCACCTCCTTCAGATGTTAAAAACCACCGTCCGCTTCTCCATGACCATGCTCAAGAACATAACCAGGGCCCTGACATTATCTGTCGCGCCGGAAGCAGTGGCGGCGGAGTCCCAGTATGCAACGAGTAAAAATTCTCATCCTCTTTATCATTCCTGGACCCCCGATCCTGACCAATGCTTTGTCGGACTCATAAGCGCCTACGTTTCACGAATTCTTGCCAATGGGATGGCCGCCAAGACCAAAAGGTATGATCACAAGCACAGTGAAAACTGCACTAGTTATAGTCACGTTTGAGCTGAAAAGGGATGAAAACCCCAAGCAGCAAACCATCAATCCTCAGCGCAAGGCACGAGAATCCTTGACGCTGATGCGCCCGGATGGCACAGGACGCCATAGTTTATTCAGGAGACCTTCAGGATAGTTATCGCCGGAATAAATGTCACTTGGGTAAAAAGCCAAATGGTGCATCCCGCTGTGGAGAGTGGTCGCCGCGAGGCCCACCATCAGTCTTTTGGAATGTATATTGCCGGCAAGCACCATTCTGGGCCCTGGGGGCGAATCGTTCCGTTAAGTAGGAGGTGCGATAGTAGATATCAAGGACTTACGGGTAGCACTAATCCTAATTTAAACGCTATCACACTGATGTTCGGAAAAAGGGAAAGTCGTTAGTAGGACTTGTGCGGCACGGCAATGCTCTTCATTGACAAGCTCTCAACAGACCACAGTCTTCAGACCAGGGTAGTCACGACTACCGTCTGTCTGTAGTTGTCCATCGAGAGCTGGCTTCCCATGTCGGCACTACCCAAATATTTAATTGCGATCTTGAGGACCAGCAATCAATCTTTGGCCTTATTATTGGTCTAAATTTGCACGGGCGGACGAGGTGATGCTGTCAATGATAGCGATCCTTAGCGATCATCATCACGCCAAGTTTTTTTTGACAATTGACAGTTTTACCTCCTGGTACTAGCTGTAGCCTGTCAACTAAACATCGTCACAGAGAATGAGGTAGCACATCATGTTGGTAGAGTGATACTTACCACTGGCCATTCTTACGTTCTAATCCAGGGGAGCGCACTGGTTAAAGACACACCGTGGGCAGGATGCAGCAAGGGAAGGCAGTCTAAGACTCTGGTCGATGAGGGGCGACAGCCGCGACACAAGGTACGGCCATCAACGTGTTGCCAATGTTCCGAGACGTCGAGTTCAAGCTCACTGAAGTTGGTTTCGATACTTTGCATATGTGTCTTGAGACTGTCATGAGAGATCTTGAGTGAAACCCGTTTAGCACGTGACAAATTGGTGACTGGCCCCGACGCCAGGAAGTTCAGCTCCATGTTCTCGCCATCGTCTGTTCAATAACCTGATACTGTTTAATCCTGTAGCTTCTAATTCAACTTCTTCAGTATGACAGACGAGATATCTCTGAAGCCAGCGCTTGCAGTTCTGGAGAATGGGCAATCTGACGAGCTCCAGACTCCATCGTCAATGACTGCGGTGACAGATCAAGACAACCTAGAGGAAGGAGAGATTTCCGAGGAAGATGTATCAAGTACCGCTTCAACTTCTCCCCGAATCGCGGGCCAGCTGTTGAATATATCAAGTGGCACAATTGGTCTTTCCTCTGAATCTGTTCAGAGCTCCCGTTTATCTTCTCCCTCAATCACTGCCTGCGGCTCGACCGCGACATCAACAACGCCACAATATTCGGATATGGGACCTAGTATGTCAACGCTTCTATTCATCTGAAATGTCGACTAAAACTTTCCTCTTAGTGACTTGCCAAGACCTGGATCACACCAAGAACCTCGTACTTGACCTCCTAGGCTGGGGCGTTTCTCCTGAATATCTGGTCGAGGCTGGTGTATCGGCGGGTGTAATATACAGGGTGTTTACCGATCTCAATCTCCGTCTTCCTACAAATCTTGTTCTTCCTCCCACTCGGCCCTTGCCGCCTTCTGGTATACGATAAGCGTCTGTTTCCTCACTGTTTGGACATTCCGCGTTCTGTAATCGCTCTGTCGCCTCTATTAATGTCGATACTTTTCCTCCAGCCTATCGAACCATTCGTTTTTTCGAGTCTTGTACGGGAAGTCTGGATCCCCCAGTTCTTCTTGTGGAGTTGATTTCCCTGTAAGCTATTGTCATAATCACTGAGGTGTATGAAGAGTATTCGAAGTTCTCTGTAACTCAATTTCTATCCATAGATGATTTTGACCTGGTCGCATCGTTGAGTTTAACAATACTGCCTGCGCCTATATGCATCTCACTGCTCGTCTCACCACAGATATCGCAAAGCTCGAAAGTTCGAATTTCAACCGACTGACTTTGCCCTGGCTCGCTTTACCTTTGCGTGCATCATGTGCTTGGGCGCAATTGGCGACTTATAACACAGCCTAGAATTCCTGCAAGTCTCTGCGTCCTTGGATTGTGCATTACCGTCATGCATTCTAATCAGCAGGCATATATCCAAAACTACCTACAAGAGACGCAGCAGACATCAAAATACATACATATGTATGGCGCAAAGTAACGGTTGCCTTAGATAATAGGTCCCATGACTACATGCCAATCGCTTTGTACATCATATGCTTCCGCGACTTTTCCGTGCCGCATGCCCATCTAGGACTGGCTGACGAGTTTCTCGAGATCAATGAGTTCACCACCACTAGTCAAGGCAGCCTCAATAATCGCAACGTCCTTCAGTGCACCAAGGGGGCTGCCAAGGCCATCATCTTTTCCATCTAAGGCTGCAAAGAAGCTCGCCTGCTCCAATTCTACGCCTCTGATATGCTCATCAATGACCTCCTCCATTTCGGGGCCAAGTACCCCATTTGCATCACGGGTGGCCGACATGATAGTGACGCGAAAAACGGGCTTCTCAACGTTGTGGATGAGGTCACGAGTCAGGGTTTGCTGAACCTGAAGCCAGCCATCTGTACCGGTGATGACAATACCTCGACCTGCATTGGAACGAGATGGGCTAGGTGCGGCGAAACTGAGCTCGTAAATGCCATGCGAGCCGTCCGCGTTCTTTATGATTGTGTTAATGGTATCGTGGGGCGCAAGCCACTCCTTGTTGAGCGATGCAAACCCGGACAGGTGAGTCATTGCGCTTGGGAGTATGACACGAAGAGCTGCGGCAGAGTGCTAAAAGCAAGTCAGTTGCGGGTTTCTGCGCAAGTATTCGGGACTGACCACACCGCCATCAAGCTATGCTCAGCCACGCGTCAGCTGGTTAAGGCGAGCACAAGACGAATCTTACCAGGAAGCCTCCTTGATACTAATCCGATAGAAGCGAAGACACGGGCCAGATGAGATCTTGTCAGACCACACATCAGCACGAAGATATCAACATTAACCTACGTCCGGAACAGTCCGCCACGGGGTCTTATACCATTTTGAATCCTTGTCGATGAAGTTGACGGTACGAGAGCTGAAGAAGGTAACTTTTCCTATCTTACCGGCGGCGATAGCACGGCCAGCGGCGATGAAGCCTGGCTCAGCCTCAAAATTTTCTGCTATTCTCCATACGAGCCCCTTGGGCTTATACTGCGCTTCATACTGAGCGATTAATTTGGCACCAGACGCCACGTCCGGTGCAACAGGCTTCTCACTTAGCACGTGTTTGCCGGCAGCGAGTGCTTTTAAGACGATGGACGGCTGTTGGGTGATTGGGAGGATGATGATGACGGATGAAATGTCAGACCTGGCGAGAAGCGCGTCAAGATTTAAAGATGGATTTCCATCAAAGTAGACATCGGGGGTAGTGTTGAGGAGGGTTGTTGCTTGGGCAGCAAGTTCACGCGCGCTCTTCTCTGAACGCGAGTAAACGGCTCTAAGCTTTGGCGCGAGAGGGCCAAGTATTTGCAGCGCAGGAAGGTGTGCTGTTGAAATATTATCATTATAAGCCTTGTGAATGTTCGGAGGATGAATGAGTCAATTCAAATGATCTTGCACACCTTCCTTGGCGAAAAGACCCGCGCCAAGTATGGCGGTTCCAGCGGTGTTTGAAGCTGACATTCGGATTGTTTACAACCGACTTCGACGTGATCGACAAGATGGGCTCGTCAACGTTAACAGCAACGGGGACGAAGACAAGTGCTCGACTATTGAAGCGAGGGAGGATGTTATATGGTTCGCTTTCCGTGCTTTATTCCTATCATTTGATTCATAGCTATCACGTGCGGAGAAATATCGGACAGCACATGATGCATAAACGAGCAATTGCAGCAAAGATATGGCTCACATGTCAACACCGTCCGGAATACACTTCCCATGTCAACTCCAAAGCATGCGTTCCTCGCATTAAACTTGTATCTGATTCTTGTCAGGTGCATTCGACGTCTTGCAACCCGGCCCATCGAATGCCTTTACCATAATATTTCTTCCCGGGACCCGCATCCATCTATTTCACCTGCACTACAGCAAAACGGTAAGGCAACACTTGAACTTGAAGTGACAGCGAACCAGATTGCGTTTGCTTTTCAAATTCCCAGTACACTCACCCGGATAATTGTCGGTTGCTTTGCTCAGAATCGTCACAGGAACCTCCATGATAGATGCATGGTAGCAGTGTGCTCTGGTGGTTTAGAGCTTTACCATTCCGCGAATGAGTGCCTTACCGCCCTTTACAAGCTGGCTCTTGATTTCATGACCTCTGCAGAAGTTGCAAATAAGTTACCAAAGGACTTCATATGGGGGTTCGCTACTGGTAATTTTCTCTATTTATAACGCTGTTCTACTGATCATCATGTGTTAACATGTTTTACAGCGAGTTTCCAGATTGAAGGATCCACCAATTGTTGATGGACGCGGAAAGTCTATCTGGGACGATTCTCTCGAAGCAACCTGGAAAGACAATGGACGGCCGAGACGGTGATGTGGCCACCGATTCATACAGGCTCTGGAAGGAGGACATTGCCTTGCTTGCTCAGTATGGCGTCAAGTCTTACCGCTTTTCCTTATCCTGGTCTCGCATCATCCCGCTTGGTGGCCGTGACGACCCCGTCAATCCCAGGGCATAGCGTCTACTCCAATTTCATCGATGCACTGCTGGAACATGGTATAATCCCATTTGTCGTATGTAGAACATGTGCGGCTACTTCGGCGCGTTCTCACTACGCTTTCTCAGACTTTATACCACTGGGACCTTCCCCAAGCCCTGCACGACAGATATGGCGGGTGGTTGAATAAGACGAAATCGTTCAGGACTATGTCCGCTATGCTAAGGCAAGTCGTCGTGTTATTTTTACGCGCATGTTTGAAATGAGCAAAAATATGGCTGCTAGGTCTGCTTCCAGACTTTCGGAGACAGAGTCAAGCACTGGTGCGTACTCCACAATGGGTCGGGTCATCTCATCAACCATGCATCTGTAGGCTGACAGTGAACGAGCCATGGTGCATCTCAATTCTGGGGTATGGAAGGGGCGTCTTCGCGCCTGGACGATCAAGTGACCGCGAAAGATCACCCGAAGGCGACTCCTCCACCGAACCGTGGATGTACGTCTACCACTTGCATCTGTCTGTACGCAATCGGCTTGCTAATTCCACTCCACCCCACAGAGTTGGCCACAGTGTCATTTTATCGCACGCATACGCAGTCAGGCTTTATCGCGAGGAGTTTAAGGCCGCGCAGGGTGGCCAGATCGGAATCACGCTCAATGGTGACTGGGCCATGCCGTACGATGATGGTCCACAGAGTAGGCGTGATTTTTGGTTTACTGATGATGGGTGGATATTGATACCACGCGTCTGTTTTCAGATGTGGAAGCGGCCCAGCACGCCCTTGACGTAGCTATCGGTAAGTTTGGCTCCTGCCTGCATCATCCTGTCCGTGCTGACGAACGGTTGATAGGATGGTTCGCTGTAAGCTTCAATTCGTATGCTCTGTCGAGTCGTTAAATCAAACTTATGTTATCCGCCAGGACCCGATCTATCTCGGTCATTACCCGGAATTTATAAAACAGATGCTCCGAGAGCGTCTGCCGGAGTTTACGCCAGAAGAATTGAAGGTCGTCAAAGGATCCTCTGATTTTTATGGCATGAACACCTACACCACCAACTTGTGCAGTACGTTTATTTATCCGCTTTGAGTCTCATGCTCCTGAACTGTCATTACAGGAGACGGTGGTGATGACGAATTCCAAGGGTTGGTCGAGTATACTTTCATCCGTCCCGATGGCACTCAATTGGGTACCCAAGGTAGGCATCTCGTGCCTTCTAGATTTAGAACCAGCGACTTATAGAGATGTTGCAGCGCACTGTGCCTGGTTGCAGGACTGTAAGTTATATGAAAAAATATGAATATGAGACATAGTAAAATATTTTGCTGACATGGCTGTCGTGCCCCAGACCCTGAAGGATTTCGCAATGTGAGCGTAACTGTTGTTGGTGTTGAGAAACTTGGCTGACGCCTTCGGTTCCTTTGTGCCAAAATAGCTCCTCAATTATATATGGAAGGTTTGCCCAGTAGCTCATGTCGTACATGCATTCCAGCTACTGACGAACGTTAACAGAGATATAAGCTACCTATCTAGTGAGTTATACAGATAAAGTGGTTATGACGCGCTGACCTTGACTTCAGCGTCACCGAAAATGGATTCGCTGTCAAGGATGAACATTCGAAGCCGATTGAGCAAGCGTTGCAGGACAACGACCGCGTGAACTATTTTAAGGGCATTACAACTTCTCTTAAGGCCGCTGTACTTGAGGATGGTGTCGATGTCAGAGCCTATTTCCCGTGGAGTATGTATTATTATCATTTGCGATCAATTTTCTGATCATCTTCCTTTCTAGGCTTTTTGGATAACTTTGAGTGGTGCGTCAGAAATATTGATGGTATTCCCCTTCGCTGATGTCTCTCCAGGGCGGATGGATACATCACACGATTTGGCGTAACATACGTCGACTATGAGACCCAACAGCGGTATCCTAAAGAGTCTGCGAAATTCCTTGTCAAGGTTAGTTTGCCATAAAGAGCAAAGGTTAAGGATGCTTACGCACCTCTGCAGTGGTTTGGAGATAATATCGATGCGGGCGACAAGAAACTGCAATAGACGGACTCTGTTGCTCTCGACCGCCCAAGCATTGTTGGAGGACTGGTGTGTAATCGATTATCGATGCTCTTTGGAACCGATTGTACCTATACGTTAGTGAGGTTTCCCAGGGGATTTAACTCGCTGCTCTTATTTCGTGTCCCTATTTACATGTTGTTTAGTATTTTATATCGTATGACTGCCATTCGATGAATCTTTGTGTGCCCAGGCAGCAGATCGTGTTTTAAGCGAGGGAGGTGTTTGGGGTCCGCCGCGGCATGTTGTAGGTCCTTGTGAGCAGTCGATACGTTGCAATTAATGTTGCGCGCTTCCAAAATCGTGTGATCAGGCTCAGAAACCTAGAAATTCCATCTACGAGCCGACGACTAGAGTGCTTGTTATTCCTTGACTTTCATTCGATCTTTCCTTGGTTCGTATACCTTGGATTTATACTTCCCCACAAACCATGACAAACTATGCCGTTGCTGCCCATCCATATGCCAACCCAGCAATGGATCCTGCTGGTCACCATGAGCCAGAATCTGCTTCGCATACACCAGAGGCCGACGACGCTGCAAAGAAGAGAAAGACCACCAAACGAAGAAAGGTTAATCACGCGTGCCTCTATTGTCGACGTAGTCATATGACTTGCGACGAAGGCAGACCCTGCCAACGCTGGTGAGCACCCTTGATACGTACACAGTTGCATGTATTAATGTCTGTAGCATTAAGCGTGAGATTGGCCATCTTTGCCATGACGAGCAGCGACCACCAAAGACAGGTGGAAAGCAGAGTTCTGATGCTATTCCAACTGCTTCGTCAAACGGTGTTGATCCTGCAAGGTCGATGGCTCGTGCGTATATCGTGATTTTATATTCCCATGCTGAGAGTGTTCTACGCAGAGCCCATCTATGGTTCAACAATGCCTCCTCCAGCGACCACCGCATGGCCAATGAGTGTTCCTTCGGGCTCATTTATGTATCAGCCCGAAACCTTAGGCAACGAATTTTCAGTCCTCACGTATGTCATTTTATGGTCGCTCCGCTATTCGCCCCATTTAGTTGTTCCAGTGACTTCTTGGAAACCCTTGACGAGGGGTCTTTCTTCACTACATCTCCAGCAGTGACCCCCTCCCTCATGCCTACTCCCGCATTCTCTCAGGCCACTCCTACATCTCAAATTCTGCCTCTGCTGCTGAAGCGACATCCAATCCTCCAGCACATCCCCCTGAGGCACCCGCTGAGGAGCCCGCACCCCCTCTTCTGCCGTCTGCCACCAAGACAGAAAAGTTTTTGTTGACTGCCGCAGATCAGGAGTCAGGTACTCGCGACGAACGACTGAACCGCGTTATTCGGAGCAAATACGAGGCAGGTTTGCTCAAACCGTATGATTATGTCAAGGGCTATGCACGATTGTCAAGGTGGATGGATCGCAAGTACGTCAACGTCTTCGTGTTGAGACAATGATTTGACACCTGTTCGTCTTAAGCGTCTCTCGACAATCGAAGCAGCAAATTCTGCAACCGTTGTCTGTGCTACGGCCCAAGTTCCGAGTGAGCGAGGAGCCTTCATGATATTTGCTCAAGTTGCTAATCATACGTAGGCTGTTGCGCAATCCCTACGTGATATCGTGAGTTCGATGTCCTTGTTGATGCATTTTTGCGATTGACCACGTTGCAAGGACCTCGTATTCATAGAAGAGGCCTTCGAGCGATTACTTCTCGATTACGACCGTGTCTTCTCAGCTATGGGTGTCCCAGCGTGTCTCTGGCGCCGAACGGGTGAGATCTATAAAGGAAACCGCGAGTTTTCAGAACTCGTAGGCGTCGATGGATACATGATGCGAGACGTAAGCTGTCTCGATATAATTATCAATACCTGCAAGAACTTATGCCTTCTATGTAGGGCCGCCTCTGTATCTACGAGCTTATGGCAGAAGAGTCAGCAGTCAATTATTGGGAGGTGAGCCTAGTCTATCGTAACACGCTTCAACTTTTGACCCCGTATGTTAGAAATACGGCCATGTTGCCTTTGACTCTTCTCAGAAGGCCGTACTCACTTCTTGCGTGCTACGTTTTAAACCCCTTATCAATACCCAGTCGCAAACGCCGAAAAAGGAGGATGTCCCCAATGAGGAGGGCTTCGTAAACTGCTGTTTCTCATTCACAATCAGGCGGGATAAGTGGGGCATACCGAGTATGATCGTTGGAAATTTCATCAAGTGCTGACGGGAATGCTGGAGCTTGGAGGTTATTGTGTAGAGAATTAACGAGTTTATCTTGTAAGTTATGATAAATCACGAGTTTTGGATAGAAAGGGTTCCTGGTGCGCTGATCAAAAATCATAAACTTCTTTCACTCTCCAAGCTTCAGAACTTCTCTCCTGTAGACGTGCTTTGAAGAAATGAGAAGGTGGGAATTCAGAGGGGAATTAAATTATCGCAATCGCTATGTAACATTGTAAGTTGGTTTATTTGACGATGCTAAGGGTAAATTCCGCCCGCCCGCTCTTCGGTTCACCGTCATGGTGGTTTGATCGAGGCTGACGAACAGATGGTTTCAAAACAACATAGGTATGATCCAAGGTTGTGTGTCAATTTTAACTGTATACTCAGGTCCGGTAACCATATTATCAACAATGGCATGCTCAAGAGCCAAGTGCTCTGATGTCTACAGCAGTAGTAGACATGTCTTATTCCAGGGATCATTAAAAGGTGCAGTTTTTTCCATGACTGGTGTCAGAATGTCATGACCAGGACGGATGGGGTTCACCCAGCGACCAAGGGCACACTCGCCCAGTACCAACGAGCTAATCCCACTGTTATGAACAACACTCTCGCTGTGTTTGATCATGGAGAAAATAGTAAGTATCTCTTTCGCACGTGCAACAAATTCCAATGACACTAGCAAGATTGCGGGGTATAATTGAAGGTGATCTGAATTGCGTGCTGATCTTGGGGCCCTCCCTACTAGCTCTGTTCCTGCCCGCATTTCTGAATCCACAACACTTAGAATACCTACTGTTAGTTTGATGAAAATCATATTCCGAATTGCAGTGATCCATCGATGCATCAAAGCATTTCTTCAGAGCATGCCTAAGAGAATGATATTTGCAAGTAATGCTAACCCGTGTACGACGCATGTGGGACAACGAGTCTTGACAAAATGAAAGACCAGATGAAATGACGATGCCAGCCTGGTTCGTCTACCAAACAACCAACTAGCAGTCCTCGATTTATGTGTCACCCGCTCTACGCAAACTCACGGAACCTTGGTATTTCAGCGTCGAACCTAAGTGCAAGTGTGAATGTAATTGAAGTGGGTTGTGTGTCGATAGACGCACCAAGTCCAGTTAGATCTTGTTACTATTTCGTGGTAAAGTTTACCCTGGGAGTTCGCCCAGTCACGAATTGCCAAAGAAAGCGATTCACTGGGAACAATATAGTTGTAACGGAAGACAGTGGTCGCGATGAGGTTGACGTCCATTTCTGGTATGCGGAGACTGGCACGAGTGGATGGCTTGGTTAACATTGTCCAACCGTTCTGGGTTGAGGGGTCCCATGAAAATTGTTCTGAGGATGGGGACAACGCTGTACGGAGCTTGACTCCCGATGTATCTAGCGGAACGGTCCAACAGTGACGATCACCGACCCAACGTGTCACGTTCGGGAGGAATGGGGATTCATAGGGCTGCGCGAGATCCTTGGGTCCGAACACTGTATGGACTCTCCAACCTCTCTTGATATACTTTGAGAGGACATCCGGGCGGTGCCTCGATCCGGGGATTTTGAGTGCGCTTCGGTCCTCAAATGTTGCGATTGGGTAGAATGAATACGCCGCATCGAAAGTAATGATATTCATAACGCAAGCTGGAATCAGGAGCATCAAAACCCATGTAATAGAAAGGGAATAGTTTGGACGCACTTGAGTGATATCTCATAATAGTATCGATGGGGTTGTTGGTTGTTTCAATAACTTGGATCTGGAGTTCTACATGCTCTCCATCCATAACTACAAAACGCTTGAAGGTGTAGACTTCAGCGATATTAGAATACCACGTCGAGCGTACACCATTTTCTGTCTGCGGTGGGACTCGGAGCATTCTTTGCGCTGTGCCATCCCAATCAGGTGAAACATGGTTGCGCCAGTCCTCCTCTTGATACTTGTGTGGTTCAAAATGATACCCAAAGCTCTCGATCCACTCTAGCACCTCGTAAACGTGGCCAGCATGAGAGTAGATGTCGAGATCTGACTCGGGGTAGAAGGTACGGTCCAAAAATTGAAGTGCATTTGAGCCTGATATGATGAGACCAGTTCGCGCTTGGAGAGAGCGAAATGAGATGGGATCCGGGAAATAACGAGACAGATGATGGTTGATGTTGTATGCGCGCCGGAAAAATTGAGATACTGCGGCACGTATCATGCGACATGTGCGCGACAGCCGCACCAGGGTGCGAGGACTCAGATCGCGAAATATGAGGTCGTAGAAAGGGGCATTTGAAAAGACATGTCTCACGCGGCTAGCCCTAGGTGGCCGCTGGTGTGCAGCGAGTGAATTCCACATCAATTAAGTCAACGTCAATTGGAAAATTTGCATGAAGTCATAGTGGTACTCAGGGTAAATCTTGAAGCTCGCTTAAAACGTCTTGGAAGCTCGGCTACTCTAACAAAACACAGCCATGCGATACTCTGCAATTGAAAGTCAGTCCGGCATCGCACGTCGGAGTTCAGAAACACATGCCTGCTGTTCGTCAACGTGCTCGCCGGTCTGCACGACTTCAAGCCAACACCCGTCTGCGCTTGAGGGGAATGGACCCCCCCCCTCCATCCACCTCAACTTCTCAACCTGTCTCAAGTGATCCTGGACCCAGGATCACAGTTCAATGGGGGAAAGAAGACGCTCTTACCGATATCCTCGTTGATCACATAACATCTCACCCAGCTGATAGTCGCATCCTGTTCTATTCTGAGGGCAAAAAAACGCCCTTTACTGATGGTGAACAGGCATCGGGCAAGGACAAGAGCGACATCTATGCTGTCCTTGCCAAACTCATATTCGCCAATCATGTCAAATATGGCGCTGGATACCATCGGAACCCAAAGAAATTTTGCGACTCAGTCGCAAACCACATTGTCGGGTACGTAGTCTCCTATTTATACTTACATATATGTGCTGATAAACGCCTAAAATCTCAGTCTCAAAGCTAGGTACAAAAAACTCAAGGCTAAATTAGGCGCCACTGGAGCTGGTGTACTACCTGGTGATAGGCACGCGAATCTATTGCGTGAGTCCTTTGTCGCTGATTTTTTATCTTCATCTGACTGTATTTTGTAGTTGAAATATGCGCTGAGTGGAAATGGTTCGCGGACCTCGACGCGATCTGGCATTCAAACCCTGCGTTCGCCGTAACGTCACACTCATCAAGACCAGGCGTTGATCACGCTGGTCAGATGTACTCACTTGCGCAACCATTGCGTGGTACAGCTGCTGGTGGGACCTCAAGGCATGTACAAGGTGCCGCTCAGCCTCAGCCTCCGCCTCAGCCTCAGCCTCAGCCTCAGCCTCAGCCTCGGCCTCAGCCTTCCTGCAGCGCGAGCGCTCAGTCCTTCTGCGGCGATCATCTGATTGACCCGCATCTTCTCCAATCTTCACCTGCTCTCCCCGATACTCCTTCACCCACTTTCCCTGATATTCCTACCGCTCCCTCTCCGCCCAATAATTTTCCTGATCCTTCTGCTGCTCACCATGCCCCCCCTCCTCTTTATGACCCTCCGCAGGTCCACCTTCGCGGCCTCTCTCGCACCGATAATGACTTGCACCGATCCGATCCTTTTGCTGCACCCCTTGGTGACGCTCTGGATCACCTGCAAGACAACGACATGATGCAGGAGGGGGGGGAGGAGGAGGAGGAGGAGGAGGAGGAGGAGGAGGAGGAGGAGGAGGAAGAGGATGACAGAATGCAGGAGGATGAGCTGTTGAGCTACAATAGCCCCCCGAAAGTCGCAGGAAAAAAACGGCGAAATTTTGCGTCGCCCTCACCCTCTCCCCCTCATGACCCACAGCCGTTCCACGTGCCCGCAAAGGCGCCTACCAACGCCTACCACAGTCGCGCAGCATTCAGTCAGCAGCCCATCCGGGGGAAACACAAACCACTGCCGATGTCACGCAATTTGTCAACCCCTTCATCCACGCCTCGTAACACGACCCCGTCATCTTCTTCAACCCCACAGACATCGGTATCAGCCCAAGTGAATGGCTGCAAGAAGAAGAAGAAAGCTAAATCTGATGTGCAGGATCAGGTGGAAAATTTGACGGAGGAAATTGAGAGCATCCAATCCGACGTTATGTCCCTTCGGGACTCTAAGCATCAGTGGTTTATTGCGAAGCTCTCGGCGAAGAGCGAAAATCAGCGCGAGACCAAGAAATACAATTGGCTTCGCGATACGCGTGCACACGAGGCGTCTCAAGCTGTTCTCACCCATCAGCGAGAGCAGGAGAATAGAGCTGCTGAAATTCGCCTTCGCGAAGCCGACATTCGAGTGCACGAGGCACATTCTACGGTTCTCGACAAGGAGGCGGAGACTTTGCGTCTGCGAATTCAGTACCAGCAACTGATGCAGGGTAGTAGCGGGAGCACCTGAGTCTTTTGTCACCATCATCCTCGTCTCGTCATCATCCTCGTCTCGTCGTCTCGTCATCCTTGTCTCGTCATCCTCGTCTCGTTGTCGTTGTGTCGTTGTCGTTGTGTTGTCGTCATCGTCTCGTCACCATCTCGTCGTCACTGTTGTCTTATTATTGTTGTCATCGTCGGCGTCTCGTTGCCATCGGCGTTGTCATTTTCTTGCCGTCTTTGTTGTGTCATTGTCCTGTTGTGATTTTACATGTTACATCTTACTTTACAAGTGTACTACTGGTAGTACTTCAATATGAGCATGGTTCATCCTTCCCTCCACTTATATGGTCATTTCAGAAATAGGTTTCAAACTTGTGAAAAAATATCTTCTTGCGGGCTGGTACATATCTTGGAGGGTACATCTAGGAATGATATGAGCCAAGAATTAAGAAAAACGGCGGTTCGGTTATGGAGATATAGTCGAAATACTGATATTTTGGCCCATCCACCATATGTCAATGTAAATGACCTCGGGATGCTCTGGGACCATTCCCAATCGATTTCTACGCTTGGAAAACCCTAGGACAGGTTCCTACAGTATCGGAATTGGGTCAAATCGAGGCATAGCCACATATGTCAGGCAGGGGGGGGAGGGGGACCCTGCATATCTCAAGAACGCGATTTTTTCTGGCAAATCGGGCTCGACCATCGTGTTCAGAGGGCTCAAGAGCCCCCAGGAAGAATGCTGCTGGAGTCCTGGCAAGTCATGGGAAGGCTGTAAAAATCGACCTTTGTGGGGGGTATGAGGTAAACTGGCACATGTCGATCCGGACTGCCCAGAAACACTCTGGGATCATTCCAAATCGATTCCTAATGTTGGAAAACACCAGGAATGTTCTTTGGGGCATCGGTCTTGATGTAATATCCAGACATAGGAGAATGGGGGGGGAGGGGGACCTTGGGCATCTCGACCACCTGATTTTTGCTGCGAATTCTGGCTCGACCATCGTCTTCAGAGTGTTCCATAACCTCAAAATCAAGTCCTAGATGAACACCAGCAAGCAATATGAAGGCTGTAAAAATCGATGTATGTGGAAGGCAGCATGACTTGGGTGGTCAACTTATATGGTCATTTCAGAAATAGGTTTCAAACTTGTGAAAAAATATCTTCTTGCGGGCTGGTACATATCTTGGAGGGTACATCTAGGAATGATATGAGCCAAGAATTAAGAAAAACGGCGGTTCGGTTATGGAGATATAGTCGAAATACTGATATTTTGGCCCATCCACCATATGTCAATGTAAACGACCTCGGGATGCTCTGGGACCATTCCCAATCGATTCCTACGCTTGGAAAACCCTAGGACAGGTTCCTACAGTATCGGAATTGGGTCAAATCGAGGCATAGCCACATATGTCAGGCAGGGGGGGGGAGGGGGACCCTGCATATCTCAAGAACGCGATTTTTTCTGGCAAATCGGGCTCGACCATCGTGTTCAGAGGGCTCAAGAGCCCCCGGGAAGAATGCTGCTGGAGTCCTGGCAAGTCATGGGAAGGCTGTAAAAATCGACCTTTGTGGGGGGTATGAGGTAAACTGGCACATGTCGATCCGGACTGCCCAGAAACACTCTGGGATCATTCCAAATCGATTCCTAATGTTGGAAAACACCAGGAACGTTCTTTGGGGCATCGGTCTTGATGTAATATCCGGACATAGGAGAATGGGGGGGGAGGGGGACCTTGGGCATCTCGACCACCTGATTTTTGCTGGGAATTCTGGCTCGACCATCGTCTTCAGAGTGTTCCATAACCTCAAAATCAAGTCCTAGATGAACACCAGCAAGCAATATGAAGGCTGTAAAAATCGATGTATGTGGAAGGCAGCATGACTTGGGTGGTCAACTTTGGAATCTGATTTTTTCGTGCAAATCTGGCTCGACCATCGTCTTCAGAATGCTCAACAACCTCGAAATCAAGTCCTACATCAACCCCTGCAAGTCATATGAAGGCTGTAAAAATCGATGTGTGGAGGGGCCAGCATGACCTGGGTGGTCAACTTTGCAACCTGATTTATTTTGGCGAATCTGGCTCGACCATCCTTTTCAGAATGTTCAATAACCTCAGAATCAAGTCCTACACGAACCCCAGCAAGTCATATGAAGGCTGCAAAAATCGATGTGTGGGGGAGGCTGCATGATAGGGGGGGTCAACTTTGGATCCTGATTTTTTTTGCCAAATCTGGCTCGACCATCCTGTTCATAGAGTTCAACAACCTCGGAATCAAGTGCTATATGAACGCCAGCAAGTCATATGAAGGCTGAAAAAATCGACCTTGGGACAAGGTAGAGCATGGTGCTTATATAAGCAAAAATGCGGTCATCTCATACAGGTGGCCAATCACTACTTTGTATTCTAACAGGACATTCAACATCATCCACAGATGACTTGATGCCTGGGTAGTGTGGTGTAGTGCTCATACTTACTTACTGTGGTCTTGTAGAGGCTGGTCTTACTTACCTTTGTGTTCGCATTTTTGATGCTTACATAATGAATCAATTCTTCGCCAGTTACCAGCATGAGTCTGACTGCTCAGCAAGTTTTCCTCTCCTCTAGGCCTTGAATCTAGTACAGAAACCCTTTAGGGTCGGATAGCAGCTAGGCACTGCAAGGCCCAACACATTGTTCTGCCTCACCAGCAGAATTGTTGTACCCATTCTAGAGAGAAATCTGGCTTGACCAACATGTTCAGATGGGATTCCTGCGAATCATTGCAGTCTGTGATTGACTACTGATGGCCAGCTGGTGGCACCATTGTTGTAGTGCAGGAATTCCAGTATCCTCGATGCTGGAGAAATGTGATGGCTCTCCACCATCACAGATACTACCAATGAGTGGCACCATTGTTGTAGTGCAGGAATTCCGGTATCACCGATGCTGGAGAAATGTGATGGCTGTCCACCATCACAGATACTACCAATTGGTGGCACCATTGTTGTAACGCAGGAATTCCGGTATTGTCGATGCTGGAGAAATGTGATGGCTGTCCACCACGTCCTTCATGGGAGTCATTCTGCTGACAGCAGACCCAGCTTATTTTCGTGTTTTGCCTTTTTTACATACAGACTTCTCTTTTGAATGTCACTCCTTCATGGGAGTCATTCTGCTGATAGCAGGCCCAGTCATTTTCGCTTTTTCGACACTTTTGTAACTACAAACTTCTCGTCTGGGATTTTGCTTTATTTGCCTTCTAGTTGTTTCGCTTTTTTGAGGGTCTGGGATTACTGGTTGCCTTCCCTTTATGGGGAACAAACTGTTGTTAACAGTACCAGTTTGATTTCGCTGTTTTGAGGGTCTGGGGTTACTGTTTGCCTTCCCTTTATGGGGAACAAACTGTTGTTAACAGTACCAGTGTAGCTTCGCTTTTTTGAGGATCTGGAGGAATACTTACTGGTGGGGGGAGGGGGACCCTGTATATCTCAAGAACACGATTTTTTCTGGCAAATCAGGCTTGACCATCATGTTCAGATGGTTCAAGAGCCCCCGGGCAAAATGCTGCTGAAGTCCTGGCAAGTCATGGGAAGGCTGTAAAAATCGACCTTTGTGGGGGGTATGAGTTAAACTGGCATATTTCGATCCAGACAGACCTGAAACGCTCTAGGATTATCCCCAATCGATTCCTGAGGTCAGAAAACACCAGGAACATCCTTTGGTATATCTGTCTTTATATGATATCCAGATATATGAGAAAAGGGGGAGGGGGAGCCTGGGTATCTCTAGAACATGATTTTTCCTAGGAAGACTGGCTCTACCATCGTCTTCAGGGTGTTCAATAACCTCGAAAGCAAGTCCTAGATTTGGAACCTGGTTTATTTAGGCAAATCTGGCTTGACAATCCTGTTCAGAGTGTTTCATAACCTCAAAATCAAGTCCTAGATGAAGCAAGGCAAGTCATATGAAGGTTAAAAAATCGATCTTGGGGGACAAGGTAGAGCATGGTGCTTATATAAGCAAAAATGCGGTCATCTCATACAGGTGGCCAATCAAGGAGGTTATTCAACACCATCCACAGAGACAGATGACTTGATACCTGGGGTCTTCTTTCCCACTCTCATACTCACTGTCACTTCCTTGGGCTGTTGGTTTTTCCTCTTTATGGGGGCTACACTATTGATAATAGTAGCCAGCATTTCGCTCTGGGGTGTTAGGTGGGCAATTAAGTGATATACTGGTTGTAGCCCCTTTATGGGGGCCTTATCATTGATTATGAGCACCTGTAGTTTCCCTTTCTTGTGGATTAGATCTGTGGGCATATGGGCATGACTTAAAGGTCCTCTCCTTTACGGAAGTGCACTGTTGATAATGCTAGTTAGCATTTTTGCTTCAGTGGGCATTTGTTGGCTTGGATCCTAGTTCCTCTCCTACCATTTCTGCCCTTTAGACTTCGTTATTGACTTCACCCCTTCATGGGTGTTTCATCTCTGATAGAGGTGATCAACGACTTTGTACTTATAATTTTCGCATTTTGTTGGATCCACCCCTTCATGGAGGTTTCATCTCTGATAGAGGTGGCCAACAACTAATTTGTACTCTGCCATTGTTGCATTGATGAGCACCAGCATTTTTTGCATTTGTGTGGACTTGAGTGTCATTCTGATTGTAGCTCCTTCATGTGGGCCTTATCATTGATTAAGACAACCAGTATGGAAGCCCTCAGCCCCAATGAAACCCTCAGCCTGATGAAACCCTCAGCCCAATGAAGCATTCAGCCCAATTTGGCACTGCTTCATATATGCAGAAATGTGATTGATTTGAATCATCCTTTCCCAGGTTCGACTTTCTCTCTTTCACTGCCACTCCATCAGGTTTGGTGAGTCTCCTCATTCCCAGAAACACTTCTGCTCCAATGAACTTATGGACTAAACAGCATGATTTGGGTAAGCATTTCCGCCAGAGTCTATATTGATAACAAGAAACTTCACTGAATATGACGTGAGACAATCCCACATATAAATGTAAGTTGGTTACTTTCACATCGTATTTGGTGGGCTGCCTGTTGTCGATGTAGACTCCAGCAGAAAGTGCCCCAAAATCATCATGTTGTGTCCATGACTTCATGGATCTTCGTCGCCCATCTTCAGTACACCACCATATAACTTCTGCTGGACCTCGAAATGGTGGGTCACATCCGTCTTTCTTTCTGTGTGAGCTACCAATTCAAGCTCACAACAAGTTTCAGATCAAGTACTGTATTTAAATTATGCTAGACGCGACAGGTGGTGGTTAATTGCCAGCCCAGTACATGTATATAGCCCATTTATCCCGGCAGCATCTCTATAGGAGTGGGCTGACCCATGTCAGATGCAGGGAGATGATAAATATATTAATAGTGGCCAACCCTTCACGTGTACTTATGACAGTGATGAATATTGAATATGAGACCCACCTTCCCTGCTTGTGAAGGAATCCAACACATAAATGTATTCTTTGTAGGTGTATTGGACACTTTCATGTATTCAGTGAGCTGCTTGTTATCAATGTAGACTCCAGCGGAAACATGACACCAAATCATGACCTCCTGCCTTGAGGTATGGAGGATAATCACAACCATCCATCGAGAAATATTACAAGATGCCTGAGGACTGTCATGCTGAATATCAATTCATTGAGAGATTCTAAGGGCCATCATATAATCTCTATATGGGACATTGACTATGAGCATATCTTTATCGCCCACAGTCAGCAAGCAGACTTTCACAAGGCATGTGTGTTTTACCCAGATGAATTCCCCGGCCTTTTCCTCAGTCAATATGTACCTGCTGCACCTGGACAACCAAAATGTCAAGTTAAAGATGAACGAAGATAGTGTGGAGGCTTTGCAGATGTGTGTCTGTCAGACACGCCTGATCAGCTGTTCTATTGTGGGTTATACAATTGCAATATCCAGGAACTGGAACTCTCTGTACAGGAGTGTTATGAGCAGCTTTGTGGAGTATGTCTGTCTTGATTCGTGTCAGCTACATTCCCAAGCTCACATACTGTATCAAATGATCCTGGTTACATTTTGGGGGCTGGTTAAACCCATGTTGTGATGATCGCCCTCACTATAGGCCCGCAATACATCATTTTCCCATGTTATTTCCCAATGTCCAATTCATCCATGGACATATTCCTAATATCTGGGTAATCTCTTGGACTGGACGACTTATATGGTCATTTCAGAAATAGGTTTCAAACTTGTGAAAAAATATCTTCTTGCGGGCTGGTACATATCTTGGAGGGTACATCTAGGAATGATATGAGCCAAGAATTAAGAAAAACGGCGGTTCGGTTATGGAGATATAGTCGAAATACTGATATTTTGGCCCATCCACCATATGTCAATGTAAACGACCTCGGGATGCTCTGGGACCATTCCCAATCGATTCCTACGCTTGGAAAACCCTAGGACAGGTCCTACAGTATCGGAATTGGGTCAAATCGAGGCATAGCCACATATGTCAGGCAGGGGGGAGGAGGGGGACCCTGCATATCTCAAGAACGCGATTTTTTCTGGCAAATCGGGCTCGACCATCGTGTTCAGAGGGCTCAAGAGCCCCCGGGAAGAATGCTGCTGGAGTCCTGGCAAGTCATGGGAAGGCTGTAAAAATCGACCTTTGTGGGGGGTATGAGGTAAACTGGCACATGTCGATCCGGACTGCCCAGAAACACTCTGGGATCATTCCAAATCGATTCCTAATGTTGGAAAACACCAGGAACGTTCTTTGGGGCATCGGTCTTGATGTAATATCCGGACATAGGAGAATGGGGGGGGAGGGGGACCTTGGGCATCTCGACCACCTGATTTTTGCTGCGAATTCTGGCTCGACCATCGTCTTCAGAGTGTTCCATAACCTCAAAATCAAGTCCTAGATGAACACCAGCAAGCAATATGAAGGCTGTAAAAATCGATGTATGTGGAAGGCAGCATGACTTGGGTGGTCAACTTTGGAATCTGATTTTTTCGTGCAAATCTGGCTCGACCATCGTCTTCAGAATGCTCAACAACCTCGAAATCAAGTCCTACATCAACCCCTGCAAGTCATATGAAGGCTGTAAAAATCGATGTGTGGAGGGGCCAGCATGACCTGGGTGGTCAACTTTGCAACCTGATTTATTTTGGCGAATCTGGCTCGACCATCCTTTTCAGAATGTTCAATAACCTCAGAATCAAGTCCTACACGAACCCCAGCAAGTCATATGAAGGCTGCAAAAATCGATGTGTGGGGGAGGCTGCATGATAGGGGGGGTCAACTTTGGATCCTGATTTTTTTTGCCAAATCTGGCTCGACCATCCTGTTCATAGAGTTCAACAACCTCGGAATCAAGTGCTATATGAACGCCAGCAAGTCATATGAAGGCTGAAAAAATCGACCTTGGGACAAGGTAGAGCATGGTGCTTATATAAGCAAAAATGCGGTCATCTCATACAGGTGGCCAATCACTACTTTGTATTCTAACAGGACATTCAACATCATCCACAGATGACTTGATGCCTGGGTAGTGTGGTGTAGTGCTCATACTTACTTACTGTGGTCTTGTAGAGGCTGGTCTTACTTACCTTTGTGTTCGCATTTTTGATGCTTACATAATGAATCAATTCTTCGCCAGTTACCAGCATGAGTCTGACTGCTCAGCAAGTTTTCCTCTCCTCTAGGCCTTGAATCTAGTACAGAAACCCTTTAGGGTCGGATAGCAGCTAGGCACTGCAAGGCCCAACACATTGTTCTGCCTCACCAGCAGAATTGTTGTACCCACAGCAGCTCTGGAATTGCAGGAGGACATTCATCACCATCCACAGACACAGAATGACTCTATATCTTTGGCTTTTTGGGTCTAGGGGCTTTTGAGTTGGTTGTCACCCTCCCATTGATACCTGGATACTGCAGCTCTGGAATCACAGGAGGACATTCAATGCCATCCACAGAGACAGAAGACTTGATACCTGGGTACTGCGGCTCTAGAACCTCCCCTCTGATTTCGAATTTCTGGTGGGGATATATAAGTGTTTTGTTAGTACCTAGTACATAAGTCTGATGAATACTATACCTTGCCTGCTTCTGTTTTTTTTTTTTGCTTCAGAAGCAGGCAAGGTATAGTATTCATCAGATGTTAGTCCTAGATGAACCACAGCAAGTCATATGAAGGCTGCAAAAATCGATCTTGGGATAAGATAGAGCATGGTGCTTATATAAGCAAAAATGCGGTCATCTCATACAGGTGGCCAATCACTACTTTGTATTCTAACTTTCACAGGAGGACATTTGACACTATTCACAAAGATGGATGACTTGATACCTGGGTGTGTAGTGCAGTTTGTTGAAGTGCAGACTTGCAGGGACCTTCAAGGCTTGTATATCTAGCTTTCTATACCCACACCTTATACTGTATTTTAGGTATGCAAATTTCTCCGCTCAGCGGTGGACAAAAGTCCATCTGCCCAATATGCCGTTGAATTGGCAGCATCTGGCATAGAGGATGGTACACGAAGCCAGCTTACTGCTGCATCGAGACTCGCGCTACTTAAGGAGCGTAACACCTGCTGGGATGCATTGAAATGGAGAGAGACACGAGACCTACCACCACTTGGGCTTGATACCATATGAGAATTCTGTGGAGGAGTATTTGCACAGTCTGGTCTGCCAGGCGCTCTGCGTCTGCATCGACTCCCTTCACAGTACCGCAACATTCAAGCGACTTCATGGAGGATTACCATTACTTAGTAACACTCATGACTTTGTGATGGATCCTGCCCAAGATCTTCTGGTGCTCGTTAAGAAGCCCATTCTGATG
>JABBWD010000281.1:0-23624 GCA_016628565.1 Suillus placidus | reverse complement strand
TGACGTCCGGGGACCACCTTTCCATATGCTGAGCACGTCTCCACTACTAATGGGAATAGGTACACTACAGGTCCTTTATTGAGGCCGGAAGGCATATCATGGCCATAGAGGGTGTCGTTGTTCGGTAGGTCAAGTACGTTGAAGGGATACAGTTAACGATCTGACACGCACGATGAAAGCTGGGGCACGTGCAAATATCCTTCGTGGTGTGGCCGGCGCAGGTGTGCTATCTTTGTATGACAAGTACTATGCACAAGTAAAAGGTGTGCTCACTTTTACCAAGAGCCAACAGACACGCCTCAGGTGCAACCCAGACTAATAAGAGAAGGCCTGGGACTGCAGCGACAAGCCTGCGATCTCGATACAAAGCATGGACCCTACAAAAATCGTGAGAGGTACCTCATCATTGTACTTGAAGTGACTCACCGCATCAGCATTACGAGTTCTGCTATACTAACACCAATGGTCACCATGGCACCTTGGTAGGCGACTTTGCGTCAAGGGGTCATCTACTTGCTGGATAAGCGTTTGCAGAGATCATGAGCTCCGTAAAGAAAACCAAGTATTTCGAGTCCTTAAGTTAAGCGCCAGAGATGGGACGTTCAGTGCGCGGCTTGTACATGCGCAATTATTTGGAATCCCAGTTCCAGGCGTGGTAACGGGTTCGTCGAGTTGGGTACATTAAGAACTCATTGCAAACGTTCGCGAAGAGGAACGACTTAGTAAACTGAGTCAACGCGTACGGTGTGGGTAGCACCAGTGGCTGTGCACAAATAATTCAAATTACTCTAGTCCTAGCTCGGATGCTACTCAAAGTAAGTAGCTATTACTACTAGTGATGTAATAGTATGAGTACTGTGCATACTGTAAATGACAGCATGCTGTCGGACAAAGGAGAATTGGGGAATCTCAACCGTATGATTTTCTAATCAGTCGTAAAGTGCGAAGATTGAAATGACGATTGGTAGTACTACAACCTCTGGAGTCTGTTTGAATATCCGATGTTAAATGAATGCATTATCGACTACTTGAATAACGTACTTTGCAGGTCTATGTCATCATACAGTAGTTTGTACGACAATCTTTATTCAAACTATTGCCTCCCGGTACCGACTGTGTTCATCGTCCACAATGTCGAATGCACCAGCCACTGCAGGGCAGGGCAGATGAAGCAGGTGCGAACTTCGCTGTCTCGTGGTCCTCGAGAGGAGGCATCACCATCGAGAGCTCGTGTATGACATTGCGTCTCGAACAATTCTGTTCTCATTGGAGGAGTCTGAGAGCTGGGAACTGGTGGTTGTGGCTTTATGATATCTTGGACAGGCCTTTGACAATCGAAGCAGAGCGGGAATCTGCTTCCCAGATGTGTGTCGAGTGGTTCTGTACCACGGGCGGCCTCCTTCTTCAAGCTGAGGGTGATGCGTGACATCATTGCAACCTTATAAAGTTTAATAAAGGAAGATGGCCGAGGATAGATGAAGCGGGGAATTCATGATCTGCATAAATCGGACTCACCGTTAATCTACAAAATGTATCCATTGATATTCGGAAATCAGCTCCTAGACCCACCCACCGACCACACTCCACATAAGTTCAAGTCTGAAAAGAATTTCGGTTTCAGAGGATGTAAGTTAACTATGCCACATGACACATAGAGGACGTACTGTCCAGTAATATTTTCAAGCCTTGCGGAGCCCTCACAACCATGATGGTGAAGATAAGATTTATGACACACATTACACTATTAAATCAAGTCATATAAAAGCCTGCAATCGTTCGATCCAGGAGCGCACCTATAGAATAAGACTCCATTTGTAAATAGCGTGTGGACGATATGCCCTGCCTCTTTATTTTGTATCGAGGGCAATGTTCGGTTCAAAGTCAAGGCAAAAACGACCGTGTCATAACAGAGAGGAACCCATGCCCATGCGGATGCAAGGCCCCTCTGAGTTCGCTTTCAGTACTCCACTCACTAAAAAGCATGAATAACATACACACTATCAGAGAACTCCATGCGACAAGCTGTGTGAAACCCGTGAGTAAATGGATAAGAAGCATCCAGATGGATGGATTCACAGTGTATAAAAGGAGAGTGAGGGACAGCTGATCGACAGATTAGCTGGTCCCGAACCGCACGTCAAACAACTTTGGCACTCACCCACGCCGTGAGACAACAGCCAAGCGCCAACTGCTACCCAAACAAACAATAACGATGCCACAAGGATCACAACATATCTGTTGTCGTGGTACATAGCTCGAACGCTGACGGATAGGATTCAGGAATTGTGCACGGTGATGATTGGTACATTTCGACTGAGAATTCACCGCAGGAACATCATCAATCCCACAACTTGAATCCCAATTGCCGTCATAGCCCCCTCGTACCGAACGAAATGTTCGCACCTATGCACCTGTCACAATGCATTGAAGTTTAGAATTGGATGTCTTACTTCTACATTTCTCGTTAGATTGTCTTCATCAGAGAATAACAGAAGGTACTGACTATGGACGACCAAGAAGGCAGGCTATATGCTTCATGATAATTGAAGCGTCACTGATCGTCACGACAGGTATTCAGAACCTACCAACAAGGTTTACGATGAAACCAATGGGTGTGAGGTACCGATTCTACACCAAAGTCAGGCAGGAAACGTCATTTTCTGGCTACCAACGTACGAGCAAGAATAAGAACGTCACTGAAACTTGATGTCACCACCAAGAAAATAATCTAAGGACGAGCTTACAGAGTTTCTTCGGACGACCCCATATGATCTCAACCTATGGTGGGTCAGCCAATGGGCCAGTAAAGTAGCAAAGACGAACCTCGTCTGCAAAAGTGATCACATGATCCCACACCAGAATTGTAAAGCCAAGGACGCCAACAGCCTTCAATGTCTCTTCAGCCTGGACCATTGGATATATACTTAATAACCCACAATAGTTTGAGAGCTGGTAGGAGGGGTGAGGAAAATGAGGGACGCAGCACGGGACATGGCACTTACGCTTCCAGCGCCTCACTGATGATTTCGGTGTTCAGTGGGATCGACATCGTCAGAGTGACTCTTAGACCGAATAGTTGCGCTATTAACAGAAGGGCAAATGATACCGCTGATTCTAAAGAAAAGAAAAAGGTACGCAGGGGAGTCAGATCAGCGAAAACTCACTGCTCATAAATATGCACTCGTGATGTCCAAAAGAGTCGTGGAAATCGGACATTACCAGCACTTAGACCTTGCAGAGATATCAAGCATCAATGAACGTTAATGAACCATGATGATCAAATGATAGCTGTGCTAAAAATATGAGCGATGCTAAGCCACAGCCTGCGAGGCGTCTGTACTTTACGTGATCGCAGGGAATTCTGTCAGTGAAAGCTTGATAAGATTTTGTTTGCCCTAAAATTCGGATCCGTACTCGGCCAGAGCAAGAAAGATTCTTGACATCCTAACCAAGGAACTTGTGGTAGTGCTCGGCCCGTCTGCGTCAAGGTTCATTGATATCAAAAATAGAAGTTACGGACAAAACATGATAAGAAAGCTTTGATGAGGCCTTTCTACGAGTACTCCATAATCAGTGAGTCAACGAAAAACAAGCAAAGGTATGACACGGGCACCGTATCTATTACAAAACCCTTGGTAGGGAGGAAGCGACTATCTTCATTCGTCTAAGGTCTGCTCAGTAGATACTAGACCAGACCTGGATACTTACCGGTGAGTCAAGTCAACAAATTATAACAGGGAGCGTTTCGATGACGTACAGCCACAAGCGCAACTGCAACGATTGATTGTGAGACACACTGCATGTCGCCCAGCTTTGCATTGGTACTCAGATGCAGTCAAAAGTTCCCAGACTGTCCCTTAGGCCCATCTACGGCGATGGAAAACATGTTTGATTCAATTATATCTACAACAGAAACACAAGTAAAAAAATAACAGAAGGCAGTTAGCCAGCGATTATGACGGAAGCAGGCTGTGTCACATACCAAGGTACAAATGGCCTGCCGCCTTGTTGGTCCACCGACGTTCCAAGTCGTTGTCACGGGATATCTCAGACAGTCCGCGTATACCGGATTCATTCTCTTGAATCTCCGCTTCTCGTTCGTGGATCAAAGACTCTGGCAATTGACAGGTTCGCGAGTTCATGTGGGAAAAGTTGTAACTTGAGAAATTGAGCCTGACGTTGTCGGGGAGATGCGCTCGAAAGTCTGCGCATAGATCAGACGATAATACCTTCATGAGGAGAAAGGGATACTCGTGTCATTGTGGTGCTCATCTTATGCTGTTGTGTTCACCCTTGAACTTGTCGTGTCTTTGAAGTGCCACCAAAAGATAGCTACAAGCTATGATCACTGATACCTTCTGACCTGAGGGCGTTGTGTCGAGGCACTGTCGTACGTCTGACACGGCAGGTGTCAGCGACGTGGATTAATCTGACACTATCAGTACCTGCCAGCGTCTGCGCTTTACGTGATCGTAGGGAAGTCCGCACTCGCCACCGACAGCTTGGTAAAGATGTCGTATGCCCATGAGGTTCGGGATTAAGCTGGGGCGGAGCAAATAGGGTTTCAAATATGGATGTCATAAATCGATTAATAAAACATGATAGGAAATCTTTGGTGAAACATTTACACTGCGATATCCGAATCAGCTAACACAAATGAGAGGTAATGATACAGGGGCACCGCATCTATGATAGAATCAGAACGAGAATGGGTTACATACCTGTAATGGTGGCGTTTTGAGTACAGCCACCAGCACAACTGCAACGAGAAG
The DNA here is from genome assembly GCA_016628565.1 of Suillus placidus. Taxonomy (NCBI): domain Eukaryota; kingdom Fungi; phylum Basidiomycota; class Agaricomycetes; order Boletales; family Suillaceae; genus Suillus; species Suillus placidus. The sequence continues at coordinate 18,852 of JABBWD010000281.1, read as the reverse complement.
GGAAGGTGTGACATTGACCATTCCGTGATGAGTCGGACCCTGGTAGCCAGGGGGCTTTCGGTACCGCTGTGCATGTACAACGATGGAATACACGTTTGATTTGACGTTGTCTACAAAACGAAAGAGGGAGCTATGAACCAGCGGTTATACGGAAGCTGTGTCACATACCAAGCATGCTGCCTTCTTGGTCCAACTAATGTTCCGAGGTCGCAGAATATATCAAACAGTTCGTGAATTTAATTTCGTGAAACCCCGCTTTGCTGTTGGTGAATCCAAAATTCGCGAGTTCTTGTGGAGACGACTGAGAAGGTGGAGTCCGGCGTTTTTGGCGAGATGCGCCTGGCCTCTGTTAATGCAGCCCGCTCACACGATATTGTGTTGATGCTGGTGCATCTGATCAATTGACAAAAAAAAATGTGCTGTTAGTAATGACAGCGAGTTACACTTATCGTAACTTCTTCAAGTCCTCGAGGTCTCACTTGGCCATAACCCTCGTCGTGTCAGTGAGGTCATGTCTATGTCCAGAATATAATCAGTGACTGCGGTGACAACTTGTAAGTAGAGACGCACAAGGGTGCCGAATCTAGGCCCTACGGCCTGAGCATCCTTGTGGTATCGAGTTGCTCAACCGGTTGAGGATACACTGTATATTCGGATTTAAATTTTATCGTGAACACTCGGCTTATTTAAAGCGAAAGTGAGGATTGATCATTACAAGGAGACCTTAGAGGAACGTACAGTAAACTCTTCGCGTAGCTGGAGCGCTGTCAGACTTGATATTATCGCGCAAGGCGAGTTTCATGATGGCACACGAGAGTTAACGTAGGCTTCAAGCTTGAGGAGCTTGAAGACCGAAGAAACGGCCCTAACGCAGTTGACAGTTATGCTGCCTGACACGAGCGAAAAAAGGGAAGTCCGACAGTCTTGACTGTTAGTATTACGTAGATTCAAGAAAGTTCAAGTTTGTGACAGTACTTGTAACGGGCGTTACATGTGAATTCTACTATACTCTCCCGCTGTTCGTTGGCATGTCTCTCCTGCTTCATCCATCTAGCTTATTGTGAACATCGACTATTTAACAGGTTAAGCTCGAAGGTAAGGGAACACGAGATGAGTGTGTTCGGACTTAAAAATGACAGTATGAAAGTCTGAATAATTGGGGTCAATGACACACTATGTATACTAACGCTACTGACAGGTACTGTCAATGTTCAGGGCCACCAATACAGGCATATCTTCGGGGAGACACGGGAACAACAAGATGAGCAGCAAGAACGAACGGGTGATAAGGTACGATGATCGATGATCGTTGGTAAGAATATGACATCGAGTAAACAGTAACTGATCAAAGAATGAATAGGCTAATGAGTAATATTTTAGCCAAAGCATTTATCTTCGCCTGAGCTCATTCCAATACTCGCCATGAATGAAGAGGTTGCTAGACTAGACACATCGTACGTGGCCGTGACATTTGCCCGCTTCTTAGCCTCAGTGTGGCATTATCGTGGTTCAGGTGTGGTCTGGGCGGACTTGAGTAGACATGACGGCGGTCCACATCATGGGTCATGGCCTGCCACGACTTCAGCATTACATTTTCTATGGCCGTTGCGTGCCACGGCAGCACGTTGTACCATGCCCGAGTTACGGTCGGGCTCAGGAAGATTAGCCCGTTGCCGACCCGTTCAACGGTGATGAGTCTGGTGAGACCGACTTGGATGCTCTCCCACGCTGAGTCGGTGTACGGACCTACGGTTGCGACTTGGTTACGACTGGCATCACCCCGGATACATCATTTGGCGTCTATTTATCTACCTCTTTTTGCATCGTGATTGCTACCATTCCAGCTCTTTTACATCTTGACGTCGCTAGCCTAGAAATGCATGTGGGATTCGTATGACGAGACTCTACGATATAAGCGCGATGGACATGGTAGGCAGATGACCTATTACCTTCCCCCCCAGCGACGCACCCATGGGACCATATTTTGCGCACCTTACAGTCTTTGTTGCATTTCTAGCCAGCTTAGCTGTGCAAATTCAGGCACTCTCCCCTGACTATCTCGCGTGCCAATTGCAAAAGAATGCGGGAACATCTCCGTTAACTGGATGCCCAGCAGGAACCCTCTATGTGTCGCCCACAGATAGCAGGGCGAGTTTTAAAAGTGTCCAAGCTGCTATAGAGTCTCTGTGGGTAACAGCCGGAAATATTTTCCTTGTCCCCTGTCTTGACATTCTCTCAGGTCCCAGACGGGCGACGCTGTAATTCTGATCGGAGCAGGAGAATACTTTGAAATGGTCAATGTTGCGCGGTCCGCACCGCTCACTCTTCTGGTAATCATCATTTTCTCAGGCGTGAAGTTCAATCGCCGAGATATTTCTTGTGTAGGGTCAACTCGATCCTTCCACTGCTTACGATTCAGCGGGGAATGCTTCTCAGCGCAACCTTGTTCACATTTGGAACAATTTATATGTCAAATCTGGGGTGAACGACGAGCAGACCGCGACTTTCACTATTGCACCTTCCGCTGGAGAGAATTTCGGTAATACTGACTTCAGAGCGTATAATATTGACTTCGAAAATCGCGCTGTAAGCCTCGATTTATTACACATCTGTACAATCTCACCCGATTCAGGCCAACTACTCGATTTCTCAAGCCCTCGTCACCTCCATCAGTTATGCAAATGCTTCCTTCTATGGTTGCGCCTTTGCTAGCTATCAAGATACGTGGTACACCGGCAGCAATGCACACACATATGTCGTTGACAGCATAATATACGGTCAAACTGATTGTAAGCCATGTTGTCTTGGAACACCTGCGTTGCAACTGCTGATGTTGTGGCAAGATCTTTTCGGATTTGGCATGGCGTAAGTGTGTATTATGCATGTATAAACTCCCCGAGTAATTTTTGGAATAGCTGGTTCCAAAACGTGATTTTGGCCAACCGAGCTTGTGGTGGTGGTATCACAGCCTGGTCAGGTACGAGTGGCACCAAGAATGGGGCATACATCGCCGATTCCAAAATCATTCGGGTCAGTTTTCTGGTCTGGTGCTCATGTTTTTTTTCAATGACTATTTTTGTTTTAATTCAGTCCCCGGATGCTAATGCTACTGTTGTGACTCATTCCGGCTGCTCCCTCGGTAAGCTAGGAAATGGAATGCATGTTTGAATTGTAATGCTAAGCTGAGAGTGCCTCCTCTAGGACGCCCATGGAATGATCTGGCCATTGCTGTGTACTTACGCACCTACATGGACGAGAGTATTCGACCTGCAGGTTTCACTTCCTGGTCTGGAAAGTAAGCACTGTTGTAGGGGGGCGACACTGATCGCTAATTTTTTATGGTAGAACAAGTATCCCAGCCACCACTTACTACGCGGAATTTGATTCGTCTGGTAAGCCTCATGCACTCATGCTGCCAGCGTTAGGTCCTTACGCTGCCCGCAGGTCCTGGAGCGAGCACGTCGGCACGTGTATCACAAGACCATATCCTAACTGCCGCGCAGGCGGCATCCTTCACACTGGAGGAAGTATTTGGCGGTACACCAGCGTGGATCGACTTTAAGTATCAGTTGTGATGGGTTTTGTCGTATCGTACTGAAAAAGACTCTGGCGACGGAAATCCGTCAGCAGTTCATCCAACTTTCTTCGCATCTAGCATTTCACACACGCGGCAGCCACACAGGTTGATGCCGATCCAAGCGCATTGGAGCTTCCACGTCTTTGACAGGCGTAACGGATAGCTGCGCTGCATGACGAATAGCTGTCATCGTCCTAAGGTGCCCTTGAACGTCCCCTTTGTCGCCTGTCGCCTCGTGGAGTGTGACCGATAATGCAGCTACCTCTGGGTCTGGTGGGATCATTCGCTTTGGAAGAGGTTTCCCATCTCTGAACGCGATGTCTGGCAGAAGTTGCCCGAGTGATCGGAGCCACTGCGCAACTGCTGCTAAAGAGACACGGACTTCCCAGGACCCGCCTTCCTGTCCAATAAGAGATTTTAAGAATCTGACTACGTCGACTGGGGCCTGAGGACTCACAGTGATCGTTTTTGCGATTGCAGCTTGAATGCCAAAAGCAAGGAAGTACCCTGCGACATGATCCAAGGCTTGCACAGGGAGTGCACGAGGTTCTGGCTTATCCACGACGGGCTGCCCATTGAATTTAGCAAAAGCTTCAGCCTCTGCCCAATTGAAGCCCGTAGCAGTCTGCACAAGCGAGTCGAACTAGAGATCTCATTGTTAGAAAGCATAGTAATAAAAGTTGAAAAGGTATTACCCCACGCCTATGCTTCCAGGGACCCTCCCAACCATACGCTGTCAAATTGGCGCATACAATACCAGGCCGAACTTTAGCAAGCTCCTGGGGTCCAAACCCTTTCTCCTGAAGGCCACTTGGTCGGTATGCTTGCAGGAATACATCAGCATCCTTGACTAATTCTTTCAGGCAGTCATTTTGTGTGACTTGGGTGAGATCGAGCTGCGTGGTGCGCTTTCCACGAGATGTATCAATATCGAACACGGGTAAATCGGGAAGCTTTGGGGAGGTAATGAGGAGTACGTCAGCGCCATACGCTGTCGAAATTGAAGATCATAATCATGCAACCTGGATCACTTTGAGAGAGGAATGCTGTCACATACCTGCGAGCGTTCGGCCGCACACCGGTCCTGAAAGCACCCGGCACAGATCTAGAACTCTAATTCCCTCGAGAGGGAACTGTGGAGACTCCTTGATGACCCGTTTAGGAGCTTCTCCGATCTTGATGAGCTGGACTGGAGGTGTTCCTCTTAATGCAGTTGCTTGCGGATGTTTGTCCCACTCCTCGAATGACCTATAGGCAGTAACACACATCTTTTGCTCTACTGCCTCATCTTCCAAATCTTGCGCATTCCATTGCAATAACGCGGCTTGAACGGCTTCACGAGTGGGGTCACACTGCAAAATATTGAGGATGCCCTGTCGGTGACTTCGGGTGATCGTTAGCCACTAAGCATCTAAAATCGATGCAAACTTACTGTGGGAAGTTGGTGTGCAGACGGACAAAACTGTCGTCCTTGGTTCTGTATATTGCTGCCAGGTGATCTCGCATAGATGCAGTGGGCATCTGGCCATCTATGGTGTACCAAGATTCACTGCTTGGTTTTAGTAAGATAATATCAAATATTGAGAGAAGAGCAACCTAGAGATGTCTAGAATAGCGTGACGTGCGTCGACACTGACGTCTTGCATATTTCCGGTCCTCAGAGAAAGGATATATGCAGCTGCTAGGCCTGAAAGGCCGATAGATGTCTCAAGGGGGCTTACTCATATCGATCGACATCCGGGCACTTGAGAGGTTTGCTTACCTGGGCTGCACTCCCTAGTTTGAAGGAAGAATTAATTGCAGTGTCAGGGCAGCCACTGAGTTTGAGGTGTGAAAGGATCTCTCGAGGCAAATCATTGGCGAGCCAAAGAGAAGTGGCCTGATCGCATGATTGTGAGGTGTAGGACATGTTTCTGCGGCAAATATTGAACGGGTGGTGTGATCGGAACTAGGTAGTGCACACTGGTGACCTGGCAGAGTCTGAAAGGGTGAGTCCGTCCAAGGCTACAAGAGTGTCACAAAAAGAAACATGAATTGTGCATGTCCAACGCGTTGGTTGACAAACCTTGCGCGTGAGCTCAAAACGCTCGCTAGGTATCGACACGATCCCTGCGACTCTGCAGTGAGGGCCTTACTGACAGAATGCCAGAGATCATGCCAACTCATCGAGATACAACTTAAGTAGTATTCCTATTCATCCGTGGTATCACTGAAAGCGGAGGTTTAAATGTGTCGGAATAAGCCGCGAGACCGAGAACACCCGAAGAGGTGAATATTTTGGTGAGCCAACTGCACTGCGGGCCTTTCGTTTACTCTGTCTTCTTCGGTATGGTGTCGAGAACACTGTCGGCGTCGCTAGCTCGTTCACTCAGGACCTCAGCACGCAATTCTGTAAGTTTTTGTACTTTTCTAGGTCATCTTACTTTGATTTTCATCCCCAACCAGCGGCCTTTGCGGTCATTTGCGACAGCTGTGAACATTCCATCTCCCATCACCCAAACAACGACTCTCTCCAATGGCCTAACTGTCGCAACAGAGTCTCATCCTCATGCGCAGACCGCAACAATTGGCGTCTGGATTGACGCCGGCTCGCGTGCCGAGACTGATAAAACTAATGGTACTGCCCATTTCCTTGAGCATATGGCCTTCAAGGGCACCAAACGTCGCAATCAACACGCGTTGGAGCTCGAGGTCGAGAACCTTGGCGCACACCTAAATGCGTACACTTCTCGCGAACAGACCGTGTACTATGCAAAGAGCTTCCGAAAGGATGTTCCGGTCGCCGTTGATATCATTTCCGATATTCTGCAGAATTCCAAATTGGAGTCTACAGCTGTTGAGAGGGAACGTGATGTCATTCTTAGAGAGCAGCAGGAGGTCGACAAGCAGCTCGAAGAGGTCGTGTTCGATCACCTTCATGCTGTTGCTTTCCAACGTGCGTCTTTCGTTTCGATCTCATACTCGCTTTACACTCATTCATCATCTCTTGTAGACCAACCGCTTGGTCGTACCATTCTTGGCCCCAAAGCCAACATTCTCTCCATCAAGCGTGACGATCTTGATTTCTACATCAAAACCAACTACACCGCCGACCGCATGGTTCTCGTTGGTGCCGGAGGTGTCGACCACCAGGAGCTGGTTAACCTTGCTGAAAAGCATTTCTCTTCGCTTCCCATCTCACAGAACCCGATTCCTCTTGGCCGTCTTGCTCACCCTCGTTCGAACTTTGTCGGTTCGGACGTTCGCCTCCGTGATGATGCAATTCCCTGTGCACACGTCGCTATTGCCGTTGAGGGTGTTGGTTGGAGCTCACCCGACTACTTTCCCATGCAAGTAATGCAGAGCATCATGGGCAACTGGGATCGCTCCCTCGGGGCTTCTCCTCTCCTCTCATCCCGTCTTTCCCACGTCATCTCATCGAACAACCTTGCTAACTCATTCATGTCCTTCTCAACATCTTACTCCGATACCGGTCTCTGGGGCATTTACCTGGTGTCCGAGAACCTCATGAACCTTGACGACATGACACATTTCACTCTCAAGGAATGGTGCCGCATGTCTATGGCTCCGACTGACGTCGAGGTCGAGCGCGCCAAGAGCCAGCTCAAGGCCGGTTTGTTGCTCTCTCTTGACGGAACGACTGCTATTGCCGAGGACATTGGAAGGCAACTTGTCACCACTGGTCGCCGCCTCACCCCTCAGCAGATCGAGTCTGCCGTCGATGCTGTGACCACGGATGAGGTCAAGCGCGTCGCACAGAAATACCTGTGGGACAAGGACGTAAGAGTTTCTTCCCGAACTGAAGCTGGGCACATTCACTTAATCACTCCTTTGTAGGTCGCTATTGCAGCTCTTGGCCCGCTCGACGGTCTCCTTGATTACAACCGCATTCGCTCCGACATGTCATCCATGATATATTAAAGGTTAGTTTTGTTTATCGTTTGCATGAGGTGATGTACTCACAGTTTACAGTCGCAGGATGGTCAGGTGTGATTGTTATTGGGACGCTAGCTAGACGATATGCTGTTCGTTGTTCGTTCCGAGTAGATAGCGGAATAAATGACTTTTTTAATACCAACATAATTTTCTGAGATGACAATGGGCTGCCCCTGCAGATTGTCGATCAAATTTCTGCCATGGACTCTAAGCCATGGTTTATGGCAAATTTCGAGTCCTGCGCACAGGACTCACCATGGCGTGAAACAAAAGGGGATCTCTTAGGGATGTAGTGCAGACTGGTTATGAGTCAGAGATCATCAACATTCCATAGCGCAGGTGGGAGAACCACCAAATACTTTGATCGTGTGCTCGCTTGGAACAACAGACCAGTGCATGTCCAACATAGGGTCTTCAACTCATTCTACTAGTAAGAGGTTAAATGAGAACTTCGTAAAGACCAGTAAAATTAGATTAATGATGACCGTCGGTATGCTCAGTAGAGGTACAACAGATAAAGAGCCAGAAGCGGGTCCAGCGCCCAGCATGTCTTATCATCACATGAGGATTAGCGTTTGAAGTCGTATTAGCGACAGCGGGAGGTGAGGTGGAGGTGGCAGCCTGTGGTTGCGAAGATGACTGGGCCTGAGCCGCACCAGGAGATTGTTGTGCGGTGTTGCTATTGGGAGGGCGTGAGGCACTTGCAGCAGGTTTCTTAGATTTCAATGGAATTCGCCTCCGTTTTTCTCGTGCTGATGCGTCTCTCTGCGTGGTCTGAGATGAGGTTCGAACATTCGAGAAGGAGAAGACGACATACACGTTTGCCCTTGGCATACGGGACGTCGACGACTGTTGAGCGATGCTCATGCAGCTCGATATTTGCACTTGGTCCGCCAGTGAGACGATTCCGAACCCAGTTGAAAGGGCGGGGTCGGGATGACGTATCGTGGGCATCGGGGCGGAATAAAGAGGAAACTTGGCCACCAAGGGTGCTTACATGCGATGCCCATGATCGAGGGTGGAGGCGGTGTTGTGCAGAAGCCTGAGAACATTGAGATGATGAAAAACAATACTGGATTAACGACGTACGTGAGCGCGATCTGGTAGGCCGTCAAAAAAACCATGGGGTACTTGGCGCTGGGGGACCTTGATTGGCTGACGGACTCGTGGTGTGGCATCAGCCTAGAAGGGATAGGTTTAAATGCAATGATATCTGATCATGAGAGTGTCACGTACAGAGAAATCGAATGGCCGAACAGGGCGTCGTGTAGCATTAGCCTAGAAAATGTTTGAATACAATGAGATTTGTTTATGAACGTGTCACGTACAGTGAGTAGCAACTTGTCGCGCTGGGCCAACAGAAGTTCGTCGAGGCCAGCTTCTTTTACTATAGCAGAAACGTCCCATGTATACGCGTTTCTATCATTGCAGCCAGTGGCTAGTAGCTTTCCACCTGCCGAAAACGACACAGAAAACACGAGAGATGCATGGCGGAGGGGCGAACTGATGAGCTGGTTGTCTTCGAGGTTCCATAATCGCGCTGTGTTGTCGTGCGATGCGCTTGCGAGGATGCGGCCATTCGGAGATATTGCAATGGAAGAGACATTATTGGTGTGCCCATCGAGCAGTGCAATCTGTTTCCAAGTGGTTGTACTCCATATCCTCATCGAGGACTCGCCTCCCCCGGATATAAGCGTTTTTCCATCTGGGGTCCAAGCCAGGCACTTCACCCAATCTGTGTGTCCTTCAAGAGTAGCGACAAGCTCGCCGGTCTTCGAATTCCAGATTTTGACTGGGGACTTCAAGTTATCTGCAGTGATATTCCAAGGCTGTTCGCGTCCAGCGGTCGCAAACATGGTCATGTCTGGTGAGTAGACAACTGCGAGTACGGAATGGTGCCCTGTCTTGATTGGACCGAGGATTGTCGCTCCCTTCTTCACGTCCCACTCTCTTACAGTCCCATCATCAGATCCGCTCAAGACTCGCTGACCATCTCGACTCCAGCAGACAAGCCACACTCTCTTTGTATGCCCCAACCATTTCGCGATGACTTTGCGTGTGTCGATGTCCCACAACCTCACACCACCATCCTCGCCCCCGCTAACAACTTTCTTCCCGTCCGGAGACAATGCTATTGCGTACACTCGACTTTCTCCGTCCCGCCAGTCGTCTCCTATCTGTTTTCCACTCTTCACGTTCCATACCCGCAGCGAGCCGTCCTCTGAACAAGTCATCATCCGTCGTCCGCCTGGCAGGGGTAGAGCGCCAAAGACTGAATTGGTGTGTCCCTCAAATTTCTGGCAGGGTCTTATCTCTGATGTGTTCTGCATTCCAACGATGGGTGAAGACATAGTCGACTACCGCGCGCGCCTCGTTTCAGTTTTCATACACAGTCACAATGATCACTTACGACGATTATCAGGTCTTGACACCAAGACACAGCAGGGGTATAGGTCAAGAGTGCACTGGAATTTGAGCTGGTACGTGTTAAATGTGTCACATCCTCGTGTTCACTTGACAGCTTACGGCATATCCTGTGCAGCTGAAGCGCCCAAGCCTCGTTCTTGTTCACTAGTCGCATTCCATCAGTTCCAATCTACATTCTACAACCGACTGACCGCACACCTTTCATATGTCCCAACACGACCTTGCCACAGCTTCACTCCGCTATGCTTGTTAACATGCATATGACCACCCCACTGCTCCTTGAAGGTATGTACCCGACATCTCAATACTCGTCCTGCGCATAACATCCATCATTCTGGGTTTCAGTACACGGCACACCACCACAAATCTCCAGTGACCAAAATGAAACGTTTGACATCCCGTATAGTTCTACCGACTGGGCATGGAGTCGCAGGACTTGCATTGTTCATCGCACTCTTTGTGATGATGATGCCCTTTTTGTATCTCTTTCATCCGTACTGCTCGCCATCGCGGCCACCGAAAGAAGTGAGCCCGGAGGCAATTACTTCTCGCGCCGACTCCACTTCGGACACTGCTGAGAAGCTCGCAGCACTCACTTCCCAACATTCTCCTCGCACCCGTCTACATTTCTGGGGTGGTTCGAACTTCTTGCCAGGCCGCAGGAATCGGGAAGAACCTCTACCGACAGCGAGTCCATGCACTCGTCTGGGCGCAACGAGCGTTTGAGGTTGTCAATCGCCCAGCACGTATTCGTAGGTCCAGCGCAAATGGGCTTGCGTATCCAAATACAGATATATATTAACGCGTGCCTGTTGCACCAAAGAGTTTGGGCGACGTAGACTGGCTTGATCGACGCCGCAGTCTGAATGCAGTGGTGAGTATTGACTCTTTCTAATTGCTTCTAACAGAAGAAACCCAATGCCATTTTAGAACGCTCTCGATCTTGTGTCAGGCCAAGATCAACACAACCAGTTCTACTCCGGACAGAGCAGAGATGTTGAACAGTGCAATCATGATTTATACCATTCGCATCGTTTGAAAGGTCTGAACTGCAGATGTCGTTAACGAATCTACGCGTGCAATTTGGCAAGATCCTCGATCATAGGGCTTGATATCGTTAATTGCATGCTTTATATCCAAGTACCAGAAGCTCAGGCTCAAGTGGAGCCGCGCACATGGGAGTCATGCGAATTGCTTCAGCAGAACCAAACATTTTGTCCTTACATATGGCAGACACCCCCAGACCACGGCTACCCCCGTTGTCACGCATTTTCAACACACCTATCTCTGGTCTAGGTATCATCACGTCGGCACCTACGCGAGCCTATCCCTTCGACCTCATCTCTGGCCCAGAAGCGGACCAAGCGATGGTTTATCATGAGGTTGTTAGCCTCACATTCAAATTAGGTCATCATGGGGCGCAATTGCACGCTGTTTGCATATGTCAAGAACTCATGTGTTCACTGATGCTACTCTTCCGCCAGAAGTAGCCATGGATATCATCAGAAAAGCCAAGCAGTTGGACATTGAACTCAAAGTACTGGAGGGCGTCAACAAGACTCGTTATCTACAATCTCGTTCTCCTGTCATCAAGGCAGGGGTAACGAGTGTGATGGTTGCAAGGAGTGTATACACTGGTATGTGGCGCGCCGCGCCGAAGTACAGACGCTGACCAATTCAGTGGTTTATCTAATACAGAAGTTAGGCACACTTAGGCATAGGCGAAGTTAGGCGGCTACTTTGAGCCTCCCTAATAATGCCTCTCCCCTCTCATCGAGCACAAGTCCTGCGAGCATACTTAATCTTTATGGTCCTTCGGGACTCTACTCTTCCGCCAGAAGTAGCCATGGATATCATCAGAAAAGCCAAGCAGTTGGACATTGATCTCAAAGTGCTGGAGGGCGTCAAGAAGACTCGTTATCTACAATCTCGTCATCCTGTCATCAAGGCAGGGGTAACGAGTGTGATGGTTGCAAGGAGTGTATACACTGGTATGTAGCGCGCCGCGCCGAAGCCAATTCAGTGACTTATCTGATACAGAAGTTAGGCGGCTACTTTGAGTTAGCCAATGAAAATCGTTTATCGTTTACTTCGAGCCTCCCTATTTCTATCCCAACATGTCATACTCGTCCATAAAGACTTCTCCTTTCCACGATCGCCTACCCAATGGTGAAATTGTAACGCACACGCACTAGTAACACGAGCACCATATGGTTTTACTACACACACAACAGACGATCAAGGTACGAGCTACATGTCACCCTTTTTTTTTGAACCGACTCTCATGCTTTGTTTACAGTACCTTCGAGGTTTGTCGTTGGTCTACATTTCTCATTATAGTCTGCTTACATCTCTAGTAAAGTTGCACCGGCCGCAATTTGGGTGAGTCAAGCGTGTACTCATTTTGCGATTCATGCGAGACTTCATCCCCATCACAAGGCACTCGATTATTGTTTGACCCTCGAACACGAAGTCCATATGTTCAGTAGCATGGGCCGTTGGGGCATTACGACTGTCATGTTTATTGTGGCTAGATATGTTCCAATAGCATGGATTATCAGCGAAATATACGGTGAGCAACTTGCACTATTTTTTGATTGGGAACATATTCTTAATGGTCTGCCAGTCACTCTTGGGATGCAATCACCGCAAATGGTATTAACTCTTTCTTTACCATGCTTAAGCACGTTAATGCCAGGTAACACAGTGCTCAATAACATATCAGATCAGTGGGGGTATGTAACCTGACGATTACTAGTTCCACATCACCTAATACTCCCCAGTATCCCTGGTTCTTATCTTGCTGGCTACCGAAGGTCAGCTTTTTGCACTTATAACGAAAAACTCTAGGGTTTATATGTTTCAGGCTTGCTGCTCATGCGTACACTTGCCTTATGGCACAACAACAACAAGATAAGGCGATTTTCATTGGCAAGCTACTTGGTATTGTTTCGCCAGTTTATTGTCCCGAGGAGTGATTCAATGGAGCTCGAAGGTTACTGCCATCTCCACAGTCACTTGCATTGCAATTACGTTTCCTCTACTCAAAAGCGCATGTGTGTCAACATCAACTCAGAGCAATATAGAAGTCGTCACGAGACTGGAACACCTGTTAATGGGCGTGTTTATTAACACGGCGTTGTTTGAGTTCAGTGAGTGATTCAGGACGTTGCCTTCCTTTGAATCTGCTGATGAAATACGTGCAGTGGTGGCTGCTATTACAATATATCATTCAATGTTATTACGCTCTGATGACATGTACACCCTATGTACACTGGCCTCGACCTTATCGAAGGGGAGTTTGCTATATGCGCTGTCACTTTTTGGTATGTCAATCGTGTGTTTATGAATTCCTTTCCATGTCATCTGACTGCGCTTAAAGCAATCTCTGTTGCAAACATTGTCACTTTTTTCTTGCCGGTACGTAGTTTCTATGCATGGTTAGGTATGGACTATTCATCGGCGCAGATCTCAGGCGGGTATAGTGGCATCACCGATACGTAAGTCGATGCCCCTCATATCTTTGTTGACTGCTCAACTGTTGTGACCAGGTTTCAAGTCGTCCTTCATGGTGTTTTAGCTTCGCGTATTCTTTTTGATCTGCGGGATGCAGACCAGAGTAAAGAAGATAGTTTTTGCCTTTCTGATTTACAGTTTGGATCGCACACGGTATATACGGCTACCTAAAGCAATGTATGAATCACATATGCGCGTCGTTCACGTCTGATTCGGGTAGACTCTATCGAATAAAACGCACAGGGAGCTATGAGGGGTGGACCCCCCACTATGCGTGAATGCGGAGGTTGGCTTGTGTCTCGATCGTATGTGCATGTACTGTCATGGGATTTCGAGAGGAACGACATTTCCATGATAGCCTAGCCGAAAGTGTAAAGACGGAGTCATCAAAGACATTATCATGCATCATTAAGACGCAATGTCAGATGGCCAGGAAGAAGTACAGAGAAAAGCTTGTCGATCATTTTCGAACCTGCACAAGATGGACCTTCAAGAAATTTATTATTCATGTACAGCCCTTGCAAGATGATTCGGGTACGGTCAACTGTACGGTACACTTCTATATCCAAAGTTTGGTATCGTGATGACGCTCGAGCCTTTTTGTCAACTACTACAAATAACTGGGTATCGATGAACAACTGTATGTTTGTGTTTCCAATGTTCGAGGGATGAGATGAGATAGATGAGACCTTGGCAAAGGACTAGGAAAATAGATTAATGATGACCGTCGTTATACTCAGTAGAAGCGCAACAGATAAAGAGCCAGAAGCGAGTCCAGCGTCCAGCATGATTTATCGTTACATGAAGATTAGTGCTGGCTGTAGCTTCGGGAGTAGCGAGAAGCGACAACCGCAGGTGTGGGCGATGACGTAGAGGTAGGACCATGTAGTTGCGAAGATGACTGGGCCTGAGCCGCGCCGCTGGATGGCTGCGTGACGTTGAGAGGGCGTGAACTGCTTGTAATAGCCTTTCTCGGGATCGGCCTGTGTTTCTCTCTTGCTGAAGCGTTCCTCTGTGTGATATGAGATGGTGTTCGAACATCAGAATAAAATAACATACGCGTTTGCCCTTGGCATACGGAACGTAAACGTCTGTTGAGCGACGCTCGTGCAGCTCGATCGGTGCACCGCGTGGTCTGGCAGACAAAAGGTTTCGGGCCCAGTGAAAAATGCTCGGTCGGGATGGCGTATCGTGGGCATCAGGTCGGGTATAAAGTTGAGAACATCAAGGTCAGGAAAAATAGCACCGTGTAGATGAGCGCTTGAGCGACGTACGTGAGCACGATGTGGTGTGTCGTCGAAAAATCCTTGGGGTACCCGATTGGAGACCTTGATAGGCTGACGGACAGGATGTCGTGTAGCATTAGCCTAGAATGTATATGTTTAAATACAATTAGATCTGTTTATGAAAGTGTCCCGTACAGCGAGTACCGACTTGTCTGACTCGGACAGAAGGTCGTCGACTCGGAGGCCAGCTTCTTTTACTATTGCAGAAACATCCCATGTATACGCGCTTTTGTCCCCCCAGCCAGTGGCTAGTAGCTTTCCATCTGCTGAAAATGACACAGAAAACACGAAACCTGCATGTTGGAGGGGCGAGCTGATGGGCTGGTTGTTGTCGAGGTTCCATAATCGCGCTGTGCAGTCCAATGATGCACTTGCAAGGATGCGGCCATTCGGAGATATTGTAATGGAATGGACATTATCGGTGTGCCCATCGAGCACTGCGATCTGTTTCCAAGTCGTTGTACTCCATATTATAATCGAGGACTCGGCTGACCCAGAGATAAGCGTTTTTCCATCCGGAGTCCAAGCTAGGCACCACACCAAATGTGTGTGTCCTTCAAGAATGGCGACAAGCTCGCCGGTCTTTGCATCCCGGATTCTGATCAGTGGGGACTTGGGCTGTTCGAATCCGCCAGTCGCAAACGTGGTCATGTTTGGCGAGTAGACGGCTGCGAACACGTATCCGTGCCCTGTCTTGATTGGTGCGGGGATGGTCTCTCCGTTCTCCACGTCCCATTGTCTTGCAGTCCCATCGTACGATCCGCTCAAGACTCGTTGACTATCTCCACTCCAGCAGACAGTTCTCACTCCCTTTGTATGCCCCATCCATTTCGCGATGACTTTGCCTGTGTCGATGTCCCACAACTTCACTCCACCATCCTCGCCCCCGCTAACAACTTTCTTCCCGTCCGGAGACAACGCTATGGTGTACACTCCACTCTCTCCATCCCGCCAGTCGTCTCCTATCTGTTTGCCACTCTTCAGGTTCCATACCCGCAGCGAGCCGTCCACTGAGCAAGTTATTATCTGTTGTCCACCTGACAGATGAATGGCACCGTAGACATATCTGGTGTGTCCCTCAAATTTCTGGCGGGGTGTGATCACTGCTGCCTCCTGCATTCCAACGATGAGTGAAGACATAGTCAACTACCGCGTGCAGCTCATTTCAGCTTTCATGCACAGAGTCACAATGGTCACTTACGACGATTAGCAGGTCTTGACACAATGAGCGTTTAGGTCAAGAATGCACTAGAAGTTTGGGGTGGTACGTACCCAGCTTACAGCATATATGCTGTGCAGCTGAAGCGCCCATGCCTCATTTCTGATCACGAGTTGCATTCCAGTCACAATTCTACAACGGACAGACGTACCGCACACCGTCCGTGTGTCCCGCGACGACCTTACCTGACACAACTCCACTCCGCTATCCTTTTTGAGACAGGCGGCAGAGTAAGTACGACACCAGTGATCAGTCCAATAAACGCGTATGTTGTAGAGTACGTTCGTTACATACGACTATAGAGTCGTTGTTGGTGCCATATTAGGAATGCTCCGCGACGAAGAAGTGGTCCTGAAAAACACAGCATGGCGCGGGGCGAAATAATCTGACAAGAACAGTCAGGTTCCTGTTGACATGTGCAGGCAGTAGAGCACTCTTGTACACCCAAGACGACTTGCGTCAATGAAAGGGGATCTCTTAAGGATGTACTAGTGCAGACTGGTTATGAGTCAGGGATCATCAACATTCCATGGCGCAGGTGGGAGAACCACCAAATACTTTGATCGTGGGCTCGCTTGGAACAACAGACCAGTGCATGTCCAACATAGGGTCTTCAACCGCAAAGGACTCATTCTACAAGTAGCATGTCAGATGAGAACTTCATAAAGAACAGTAAAATTAGATTAATGATGACCGTCGGTATGCTCAGTAGAGGTACAACAGATAAAGAGCCAGAAGCGGGTCCAGCGTCCAGCATGTCTTATCATCACACGAAGATTAGCGTTTGAAGTCGTATTAGCGACAGCGGGAGGTGAGGTGGAGGTGGCAGGCTGTGGTTGCGAAGATGACTGGGCCTGAGCCGCACCAGGAGATTGTTGTGCGGTGTTGCTATTGGGAGGGCGTGAGGCACTTGCAGCAGGTTTCTTGGATTTCAATGGAATTCGCCTCCGTTTTTCTCGTGCTGATGCGTCTCTCTGCGTGGTCTGAGATGAGGTTCGAACATCCGAGAAGGAGTGTAACATACGCGTTTGGCCTGGCAATGAGGGACGTCAACTACTGCTGAGCGACGCTCGTGCAGCTCGATATCTGCATTGCTTGGTCTGGCAGAGAGACGATTTCGAATCCAGTGGAAAGGGCGGGGCCGGGATGACGTATCGTGGGCATCGGGGCGGAATAAAGAGGAAACCTGGCCACTAAGGGTGCTTACATGCGATGCCCATGATCGAGGGTGGAGGCGGTGTCGTGCAGAAACCTGAGAACATTGAGGTGGTGAAAAACAATACTGGATGAACGACGTACATGAGCGGGATCTGGTAGGCCGTCAAAAAAACCTTGGGGTACTTGGCGCTGGGGGACCTTGATTGGCTGACGGACTCGTGGTGTGGCATCAGCCTAGAAGGGATAGGTTTAAATGCAATGAGATCTGATCATGAGAGTGTCACGTACAGAGAAATCGAATGGCCGGACAGGACGTCGTGCAGCATCAGCCTAGATAATGTTTGAATGCGATGAGATCTGTGATGAAAGTGTCACGTACAGCGAGTAGCGACTTGTCGCGCCGGTCCAACAGAAGTTCGTCGAGGCCGGCTTCTTTCACTATTGCAGAAACGTCCCACATATACGTGTTTTCGTCCCTGCAGCCAGTGGCTAGTAGCTTTCCATCTGCCGAAAACGACACAGAAAACAGGTGATCTGCATGGTAGAGGGGCGAACTAATGGGCTGGTTGTTGTCGAGGTTCCATAATCGCACTGTGTTGTCCCAGGATGCGCTTGCGAGGATGCGGCCATTCGGAGATATTGCAATGGAAGAGACATTATCGGTGTGCCCATCGAGCACTGCAATCTGTTTCCAAGTTGTTGTACTCCATATAATAATCGAGGACTCGTTTGACCCGGAGAAAAGTGTTTTTCCATCTGGGGCCCAAGCCAGGCACACCACCCAATCTGTGTGTCCTTTGAGAGTAGCGACAAGCTCGCCTGTTTTCGCATCCCAGATTTTGATTGGGCAATTGTTAACGATATTCTTGCTATTCCAAGGCTGTTTGAATCCGCCAGTCGCAAACATGGTCATGTCTGGTGAGTAGACGGCTGTGTACACTTCTGCGTGCCCTGTCTTGATTGGACCGAGGATTGTCTCTCCCTTCTCCACGTCCCACTCCCTTACAGTCCCATCATCAGATCCGCTCAAGACTCGTTGACCATCTCGACTCCAGCAGACAGACCCCACTGATTTCGTATGCCCCAACATTTCGCGATGACTTTGCCTGTGTCGATGTCCCACAACTTCACTCCGTAATCTTGACTCCCGCTAACAACTTTCTTCCCGTCCGGAGACAATGCTATGGTCCACACTTTACTTTCTCCGTCCCGCCAGTCGTCTCCTATCTGTTTTCCACTCTTCACGTTCCATACCCGCAGCGAGCGTCCTCTGAACAAGTCATCATCCGTTGTCCGCTTGGCAGGTGTAGAGCACTAAAGACTGAATCGGTGTGTCCCTCAAATTTCTGGCAGGGTGTTATCTCTGATATGTTCTGCATTCCAACGATGGGTGAAGACATAGTCGACTACCGCGCGCAGCTCGTTTCAGCTTCCATACACAGTCATAATGATCGACTTACGACGATTATCAGGTCTTGACACAATGAGCGTTTAGATCAAGAGTGCACTGGAAGTTTGGGGTGGTACGTTTCACATATCTTATCTTACAGCATATATGCTGTGCAGCTGAAGCGCCTAAGCCTCGTTTCTGATCACGAGTCGCACTTCTAACATTGCCAATCTTCATTCTACAACGGACTGCCCGCACACTGTCCGTGGTCCCGCGACCACCTTACCTGACACAACTCCACCGTGACTCCGCTATCCTCTTTAACATGCAACCAACAAAGTGT
>JABBWD010000280.1:0-23659 GCA_016628565.1 Suillus placidus | reverse complement strand
AAAGGCAAGCCACATGCGCCATTCCTCATTCACGAGTTACCCATGCATCGCTTGCAGACAAATGAACATGGACTATGCCCTTTGCGAGGCTTCCCAGCACACATGGAAGGCATCACCAGGGCCATCACCTTCTACGATATCAACTGTCAATACAACAAACACCTTCGGGTTCGGGTGGATCAAAGCCGATTTCTTGAAATGGCACCAGAACTAACCATCATTCTTGGCATTGGGTTGTGGCATGTTCATGGCCATCAGGACAGCTGCTATGTCCGATATGCGTCCAACTTTATTGAAGGCATTGGTCAGATCGACGGAGAGATCATGGAGACCCTATGGGCACGTCTCAATCTGATTTCCCCTGCAGCTCGGGGAATGTCATCTCCGCACCGAAAGGAATGCCTTGATTATCAGATGAACGACTCGAATTTCTGCAAGATGATCCGCATGAAAAGGACTCTATGCCAAAAATACAAGCTGGCAAGGAATGGCATCGCCAAAAGTGGAAAGGCATTCGACAGACTCGATGAGGCAGCACCCGCACATTCAAAGACGGAATGGTTAGTGAGGGAGAGGATAGCTCAGTCAAGCAGATTGAATGATCCTGCGGCGATGGATGAATATGAGATTAATATAAAAAGGGTATGTCGATGTCCATTGTCTCCATGGAGGTCCGAATTAATATGGCACTCAGCACCGAGCAAAAAGGAGATCGAGCTTAGATTATTAGAGGAGAGTAATGCCCGCAATGTGGCACCCTCTCGCAGATCTGTGGCAACGTGGATATCAACGGGGTTGGCAATTGAAGAGGCTCAGATTGCATTGCTCGTCGAGGTCCGAAGGATTGGAAGAAGATCCACAGAGACACAGAGATTAGACATCACCCGTCAATGCAATCGGCTCCAAGGCCAGATAGATGGATTCACTTGGTCCGCTCTCACACATCTCGGGGAGGGATTCAATGCAGATGATGAACCTGATGACTTGAACGTAGACATTCTCGATGATCTCGATGATGACCCAGCGGATTTCACCGAGACATCTGATACATGGACAAATTCTCCAGAGCTCACTGTAATCCCATTGCCATCAAACCTTGGGGTTGACCGATGCAGACGATGCATGAGAGAGGATCTTATTCCCCTGGAGATGTCGCTTCATGAAGGGCAGGCCAATGATGCCCTTCACAATCTCCGTATTCACCTGTGCAACAAGGCCATCCTGTTCCGAACAACTGTTAGGCAGGCCAAATCCCAAGCCCTGAAAACTCGGGCTTGGTCCCAGGTGATGTCAGTGCAGCAGGCAGTCTCCCTCCATGCCAGTATATATACAAAGACCAGGAAGCAAATGATGAAACTTGAGCTGGGGCAAGAACAGCTTCAGAAATACAAACCCCTGCTTCGCAAGCAACTCAAAATCAGCACCACGGTGGGCGACCCAAATGCCCGAGGTCAACGAAATGAATCTCTGGCTTGGTTTTGGTCCGTTGAAGTCGACCTCGGGGGTCCGGATCAATTGTGGAATGAGGAATGTGAGTTTGTGCTTGCTTGTCATATCCTGCAGTTACCTGACGGGACCCATGCCAAGTTTACCGAGTTCATTGGCTGCGGGCAAAGGCACTACGGGATCGATGGAGGGAAGAACTGATATTGGTCAAATTGGAGATGGATTGGACAAGTAACTTTTTTTTGTGGAAAGCAACCCAATGGGGCAATTGAATGCAGGAATCATTGGATAAACGCCTTCCGGGTCATGCATGCTACTCCAGAAGGCAATCCCAAATGTATTCATTGCTCGCACAGGATGCGCAGGCAGCATTTCAAGACCTACAGAACATGTTGATAGAGGCTGGAGATGAATGAATGTTGTTTGCTCATGAATTCCGTGTTTCCACACACATACTTGAGTCCCGGGAATTGTCCGGGTCAGCCCATGTCAGAGTTTGAATTTCTTATCCATCCATCAGCAATGCTGATCTTCACATCTTCACCATCTTTCACTTGCATTGCCAGTGTCATACTCCTGTATTAGTCATGTCTGCAACTCATGCATCCACTTCTGGCACTCCAAATCCCGGAGATCATTACCAACCCCTGAAGCTGAGCCTTGCAACTATTTCCTGCACATTGGCAATGGCTGCATCACGTGTCCACGCATGCATCTCTCAATATCAGACAGAAGCTGCCAACAGTGATCTATCTTCTGACCTGGTCAAGTATTTTAAGGCCGGGCTGCAATGGGAGATGAATGTATGTTACCGCTGCCCTGATGACTGTGTTGGTCGATGCTAAGCATGTGAGCAGACTTTTGTCACACCAGTCCTGCAGTACTCCGCTGCACACAATATCGTGTCAGTTCTTCTGGTCCCTGTCACTCATATCCTTAAGTTGTATCCCATGCTGACCTGGAACACGGTTCCGGATGACGTCTTCTCATCCCACCTCTGTGCATTTGATGATGAGGCACGTCCAGGACATGCATCCCGGATTGTTTCCCAATATGTATGTCCATGGTGGATGGGAAACATGAGAATCCCGGATGACCCATGGCATTGGGATGTTGTAATGGCTTCCTGCATCTCTCACCACCAGTGTTGGGCGGTAAGATGTCGACTCAATTACCTTGATTGATTACTTATGTGTTGTAGCATGGTGTCGAGGATGATGCTTTGGTTCTTCCGGAGAAGTTGAAAAACCCTTTGAGTGCACCACCGACAGGACTGAGGTGGATGAAATCACGCATGGAAGCATTGCTGGAGGAGCAAGACGAGGGCATCCAAGACAAGATGGCTGAGGTGAAGATGTACACTGAGATGCTAGAGAAATTGAAGAGAGCCAATGGAGTGTAGTCCCATTCAGTCTTCATTGTATGCAGGTTGTAAAATATTATAGGCATTCAAGAATTTCGCATCCTGACTCTCAAATACAAAATATTGAGCTCCGAGTCCCAAGTACCGAGTCCCGAGCTCCGAAGTTCAGGGTTCGAAGCTCGTAACTTGGAGCTCCATACTTTGTGCTGAATCTCGAGTCCCGGACACCCGAGTCCCAAGCTCCGAAGTTCGGGGTTCGGAACTCGATACTTTGTCCTGAATATCGAGTCCCGGATGCCCGAGTCCCGAGCTCCGAAGTTCGGGGTTCGGGGCTCGTGACTCAGAACTCGATACTTTGTTCTGAATACTGAGTCCCCGAGCTCCGAGTTCCGAGCTCCGAAGTTTGGGGTTCGTAACTCGGAGCTCAATACTTTGTCCTGACTTTCGAGTCCCAGACACCCGAGCTCCAAAGTTCGGGGTTCGGGGTTCATAACTCGGAGCTCAATACTTTGTCCTGACATTCGAGTCCCGGACACCCGAGCTCCGAGCTCCGAAGTTCGGGGTTCGGGGTTCGTAACTCGGAGCTTGATACTTTGTCCTGACTTTCGAGTCCCGGACACCCGACTCCCAAGTTCCGAGCTCCGAAGTTCGGGGTTCGTAACTCGGAGCTCAATACTTTGTCCTGAATATCGAGTCCCGGACACCCGAGTCCTGAGTCCCGAGTTCCGAATTTCGGGTTTCGGGACTCGGTAGTTCTGAATACAGAGCTCTGGGTCTCCAATCCCCAAAGCCCGAAATTCGGGACTCGATATTCAGGACAAAGTATCGAGCTCCGAGTTATGAACCCCAAACCCCAAACTTCGGAGCTCAGAGCTCGGGTGTCCGGGACTCGAAAGTCAGGACAAAGTATCGAGCTCCAAGTCACGAGCCCCGAACCCCGAACTTCGGAGCTCAGGACTCGGGCATCCGGTACTCCATATTGAGGACAGTATCAAGCTCCGAATTACGAACTCCGAACCCTGAACTTCGGAGCTTGGGACTCGCGCGTCCGGGACTTGAGATTCAGCACAAAGTATCGAGCTCCGAGTTACATGGCATTCATTTGTTGGAATGTATATGGGTAACAACACTTTCTCTGTCTTCGATCTTTCACACACTGTATGGACTATGCACACTAGCCCATCCACATGATGGAACCCTGGCATAAATGTGAACAGAATCCCTCATATACCATGCCCAAGCAATCCGATCCCCTTCCACATCATTAACTGCATGTCTCACAATCCTTCTGGAAAACGCAATCATACAGCCGGAATTATACTTGAACTCCAGCTGAAGGCTCTCCATTGTCATCCGACCATTAGAATAGTTCCCCATGGTGGTGAGAACGTCGAAGCATTCAGCAACCGACAAATGGTCCCGATGATTGGGGGTTTCCCGATTGGAAATGATCGAGAGGGTGTTAAACACGGATGCCCAGTACTCAAGCATCTCTGGCATCTGTGGCAGTTCCTTGCTTACTGCTTTATGTCCGAGATTTGAAAAGGTTCGCAACCCTGCAAAGTACTGCTCAGGATGCATGACCCTCAGTGCTGCAGACGCGATGGCCGCTGGCCTTGCAATGCCTTTCAGGATATTCTCAGAGGAAGGTCCCTTCAATGATGCAGATACCTCTGGATCGGACAGATTCTTTCGGATTGGTGAGTTTGACTGCCAACATCACGATCTCATCAGATCTTACCTCGTGTCCCTGTTGAAACCAAGCCGGAGATATATTGATGCATCCGGGAGTTGACCCAACATTTTCCGAGTCCTGTTTGAACCACTTTTGATGAGTTTGCCAATTGCCATCAGCCTTTATGCTTTTTTCGTGGCTTGGAGCGAGAAAATCGGTGGCCTCCCTGATTTCCTTCTGTAGGTTCCATTTGATATTCAATATCCATTGAGCAACAATGTATATTACACACCTGGGTTGTGTCAGTCAGGGCGTCTGGGAGGTACCATGCAATGATGGCGCCGGATGCATCAAGAATTGTGGCAGGTTTGTCAACCAACTTTTTGCCTTCATGGCCAGGAGGACACCTCTCAAGCAACTTCGCCTCTCTCTGTTCATTATGCCCCATGTCCTTTGCGGTGATCAATTTGCTATATCTTGCAATATCCATTGCATCTGAACTGTCATGAAGGAATTTGAATGATAAAACAAATTTTCCGAATCTGCAGGAAGACCCACTTGGATTTTTATATGCCTTTATGAGTACATCAGCCAAGCGATCGCACGCCATCACAAGATCAGTGTCTAGGTTGGGAGAAGGTATGACTGGGTCTCCTCCAGTCTTCTCTGCCTTGAATTTCTGTTCGGTATATTCACCTGCTTCATAAGTGACAGTCAGGGCCCAAATGCGCCAGATGTTGATGCCATTAGAAGTGGAAGGGGAAGAAACATTCATGCTGGAATTTGATCTTGGGAAATCAGATGCTGAATGCTGGATGTCCAGACTTTGGTGTTAAAGGGGGTGGAGATAGTGAGGATCAGATAAGGGAGCCTTGGATAATCTTGGCTGTCAAAGATGTATTATCATCCATTGCTCAATGAAGTACTACATGATTGGATGTGTGCTGTATATCAGATATACATTTGTCGAGTCCTGGGTCCCGGAAGTCGGAACTCGGTAAGCTTCACTCAAGTTCCGGTGGTCAGAAATTGGTGTCTCATAGGGCAACACAAGCCTTGCACCCGGAATTCCACATTCTGCAAGACAACCTAGCCAACATTTTGGCATCGCTCCTGATGAGTTTCTCAGCCATAAAGTCCCGGGTCCCGGAACTCAGAACTCGGAACTCGGCATGCTTCACTCAAATTTCAGTGGTCAGAAGTGGGTCTCTCATAGGGCAACACAAGCCTCGCACCCCGGATTCCACATTTTGCAAGACAACTTAAGGGCTGTTAAAGACCATGTCAAGAGAGCACCTGCTGCTCTCTTCAGCAAAATCCCAACTTCAGTTGGCCATTTAACATGGACAGTATTGACTGAATTATGTGTCGAGTCCCATGTCCCGGAACTCGGAACTCAGCACTCAGCACTTGGAGCTTGGTATGCTTCACTCAAATTTTGGTGGTTGGGTGTCTCATAAGGCAACACAAGCCTCGCACCCCGGATTCCACATTCTGCAACACAACCTAAGCGCCATCAAAGGCCATGTCAAGAGATCACCTGCTGCTCTGGCAACTCAGTAACTTGTATTTATGACCTCCTCTGATTTGGTTGATGTACAACTACCTCGGCTCACGTGGGATATATTACATAGACAGGTGGGCCGACGTAGGGGGATTTCAGGGGTGTATGGAATTTCATCAGCAAAGTCATAGAGTTGATATAGTGTCGGCTCAATTATGATACACATGGGCCCACCCGTCTATATTTTATACCACCCTCAGCCCACCCAGCTAATGAAATAGGGATTTCAGGGGTGTATGCAATTTCATCAGCAAAGTCATAGAGTTGATATAGTGTCGGCTCAATTATGATACACATGGGCCCACCCATCTATATTTTATACCACCCCCAGCCCACCTGTCTAATTCAATCTCCTGTACAACACCCTCGGCCCACCCGTCTAATGAAATATTATATAAAACACTCTCGGCCCACCCGTCTAATACAATATTTATAACACCCTCGGCCCACCCGTCTAATTTAATATGTGTCTGGGCCCACCCGTGAATGTGACAACAAGTACCTACCCATCTATCTGATACACATCTACCTTGATACACCCATCTGCATAATATCCAACTACCTCGGCCCACCCATCTACTGAATATTCATTTACATCGGCCCACTCATCTACTCTACATATTCCCTGCATGGGCCCACCCGCCTCCATCGGGAATAATTTGACTCCCGGCCCATCCGTCATAGTCGAGGATATTTCTACCATGGGCCCATGGTCCGCTGGCCCGTATCATACGGGATATTATGCACGTCCGTTCCCTCATATTATACAGAGATAGGTCACTGTAATATGTGTGAGTAGATTGTTGAACATACTATGTGAGGTGTTGAATATTATGATACATGTGATTCAAAGATTGACACCTCTCATACAGAATGTCCAAATGCGCCTCATCCAATGAGGCTGAACTGGAACATACGCAAAAACACATTCAACTCATTGACAGTGAGTTATTACAAGATATCGTCGACATCTTTATGAGCTTGTTTGCATACTATTTAGGAAATTGTCGGCCTGCGCCATTGGCGGATGCAGGTGCATGGGAGCTTCTTGAAAAGTATCTCACTACAGATATGACATACCCCCAACTGGAAGAGGAGTTTTCTTCGTACCTCGGTGATCGATACATTTTCAACGACTGGAAGGACGCAAGAGATGCGTTGTTCTCCAGCGATGGCAATGACAGCATCGCCTTGGCAAACCTTCGCGCTCTGAAAACCAGTCACATACCTCTGCTCTCGTCTTCACCAAGGACGGACGGTCCTTCATTAAGTACTCCCGTTGAATGGTGTAGACCTCCTAAAGTATGTCATCATTTTTATCTGCTGACTTCAATACTAATCATCTTTCATAGTCAATGATGAATCACTTGTCAAGCACTCGTATTCAATGATCAGGTAGATGTCCCAAAGTAAGTGGATAATTTTAATGACTTTAAAATGATATGACACTGAACAATGCATACAGTCGAATCTGTACATTCTCACTGAAGCAGATGAAGATGACGACGATGAGGAGGAAGAGGAGGATGATAGCCCTTCTGTGCAGTTGTTGGAGGCTGCACACCATTTCGGACCATCAGCCAAGGATAGGTTGGCTGCTACATTTGACACCATTTTCGCTCGGGTTAAAGAGAGCCTGCCCATTCCATCAGAACCGTGCCTGGGTCACCCTCGCAAAACTGTCTTATCCTCCCGTGCAATTGAAGGTAGAATGTATCTCCTTCATGTTAACAGTGCGTCTTCTTTATATACACCTGAATCGGCGTAGCATCACTCATTGTTATCTCAGGAGATAGCAGAGATTACATCGCAGAACACCTTCGTAGTCGAGGATTCAATGTTACGGCGTCGATTTGGACAGCAGGCCAACTGTACGTTGTAGCAGATAGCCCCCAAACCATCACAGCGTCGCTCCCAACCTCACACGCTTTCGCTGTCAAACAGTATATTCAAATCTCAGAAGAAGAACGCAAAGCAGTTGATGGTACAGTCTCCAAACTCCCCAAACCAGCGTGGGTGAGAATTAAATGCGGCAAGCACAAAGGTGACATAGGTTATGTCTTTGATCCTGTTCCATCCAATTGATTGATCGCCATTTAGTTCCTCCACATTGCTTTCCATATCCCATGCCTAACAGATCTGTAGCCCTACTCAATCGGTTTCGCCTTCTGGATGATCACACGGTTCGTGACCTAACCCGTGATGGAAAAGTTATTGGATTCTCTTACAAAGAATAAAAGTACTATATGGGACTTGCACTGAAATACTTTCACCACGATCGCCTCGAACTTGTCGCCCATCCTCATGCCGATGACATTCAACTGCATATGCAGTCCGGGTTCGACACTCCCTTTGTCAAGAAAACGTTAGCTGCATTTTTGATGCAGTTCCTGCGCATAGGCGACTCGGCTAGGATCATCTCAGGAGAACTTTGTTCAAAGATTGGTACAGTCGTTTCGACAGGTCATGCTTCAGGTTCTGTTTGCTTGGAAATCATCCTTGATGGACACCAAAGTGAAATTGATGTTCGACTTGAGGACATGGAGCGTCTCTTTCTTGTCAGCGACGAAGTTTGGGTAGTAGCAGGTCCATATCTGGGGTTAGAGGGGTACATTATTCAGATTAGCGATGATATGTTCCATGTTTGCCAACATGTTTCCAAAGAAGAAGTAAGATTATCCTTGAATTAAATCAAAACGATCTAATACTCTTTGCATAGGTACTCGTTTCGAGGTACTATATAGATCGTCGCCCCTTGCACCACACCCTTCAATCATGACCACAACCCCTGCAACACTTTGAGCCTCCCCCTGAATTTGAATCTCTACAAGTTGGGGACTACATAGAAGTGCTTGCAGGTGAGCACTTCAGGAAATGCGGCATCGTGGAGTGGATTCCAATGGGGGGGACCATGTTATGGTTCCGGGATGCAAATCCTGTTTTACCTGAGGATAATATCGTGTCTAGCGTCGGATCATGGAGAGTTCAAGTTCCTGTGACACTCGTTTGGTGGATCAAGCTTCCACATATGATAAAATACACAAAGGAAAAGGGCTATGACATTAGGCCTGGTGATGTAGTGAGTGTTGCCCGTGGTCCAGAGTATCAGAGGACAGGAGTCGTGTGAAGTGTCGACTTTCCAAACACGTGCTTGACCTTTCTATCTGACAGCAATCACTCTCTCATAAGTATCAATTATTTCACCTCGAGCATGGCTGACTTGTCATAGATTGATGTCCCAATCACATTTGCAATAAAAAAATGCGATGCAAACTTAGATTCATTTAACAAGGTTATCAGCTGAGAGGTGTTTATTGTCAGGGGCGAACTGAAAGGTTATCGAGCGACACTATACAACATCACTTCCGATACTTGCACCATCATTGGACATGGGTGGACGTGTACTACTCTCAAACGCCATGATGTTGTCACCAGGTGAGCATCACACGGAGTTTCATCATTAATAAATTGCTAATTTCTTAGCTATGGAAAGAGATTAAACGGCGCTATGCTAGAAGGACCAGACTTGGTTTCCTTCTGCAATATCCGGAAGAGATCGTACATGACGACGACTCAATAGCGAAGCATTACTCCACCGCCTGTCCAGCTACCATCCAACTCAGCAGATGATAGCTTGTCGCCGTGGACTACCTGTACCGCCAATGCAGAAGGAGATTGCCTTTTATCAAGTGTCGCTCCCAGCTTGCCCAAATTTGACCCCTGGATTGTCAATCCCAAGAACATTCAGGATAGCATTGACGCCAGAGCAGAGAATCTTCCACACAGTGGTAAGTGCACGATAGAGAAATCAAACCTTTTACTTATCTGTCTTGCCGCAGCCCCACTGCCTTGGTTAATGGGCAAGGAGTATTCCTTGACATTCCTTCTTCATCACACGGTATTGAAGGTTGCAGTGGGCTTCATGGGAGGCAGGTTACACAAACACTTTGTGTCAACAGCTTGTCCTGACCGGTTCTGTGGTATGAATGTGCCTGCACCTGAAAATTGTGTTGCAGTATTCTGCACATCCAGTAATGCAGGCGCCGTCATTCAGCACTCCAGCCCCACCACGCAAAGGAAATCAACAGGTCTTCGTTCTGGATGGGGATTCTTGCAGTCATGTGCTCTTCATGACAAAGTGTAACATTAAAAAGAATACTGTAGAGGTTGTGATTTTGCCTATGACTTATGTTACTCTTTGTTTTGATCAGGTGTGTCTTGTAGAACGGGCACAAAACATGATGTGATAGAGTATGGACCATACTATAATTAAGTAGTCATGAATTCAATTGTCGGGGAAATGATACGTGCTAGCTATCCATTTTTCCAATGACCCCTACATCGCTCTTCTCCCCGTTTGGACCTCACATGCTCTCCCAGGCTAAGAATTCTTCAGAGAATCCGGGAGAAGGGGTATTCAGGGGAATCTGAGCAAGGCCAGGCACTTGAATGTTGCTGGGCATATGACGCTCAAGGTTATCAGCACAGTAGAGCTCTTCCAGCCATCTCTACCTGTACATTATCACCCTATCTGTGAGGTACACCATACTTTCTTCTGCTTTCCTTAACTGTACCTCAAGTTGATGCACCTCAGATCCTGTTTGGTGTGTAAATTGTTCGCCGGCACCTAGGTGGGTCTTTTGTTAGACTGGCGGACAGATCTAATTTTATGATCTCACTTATAGTCTGCATTGCTCTATGAATTGAGTCATCGTTAGATGTGATTGCCTGCATGGTGGGTCTTGTTCTGATATTTTCTGTAACAACATCACTCACTTGCACTTAGTGCCAATTGGTGCGTGCACTGAGGGAAGTTGAAAGCTTCAGGTAAATCTTATGAGTTGTGTACCGCATGTCGTATTGAAAAACTTATGTCAGCGTAACATTACTTACAACGAGAATACTCTGTTGCAAAGACTGCTGAGAGGGTGAGTCTTGCAAATGAGGTCCTGCCAGTGTGCTGTTGTGCATGATATGATATTGATTATTGTTGCAACAGTGTCGATGATTTATATAATATCTGTACATGTGTACGGCTGGTTTCATGCCACTGGCAGATGTCATAACGCGCCATTCAAAATATTTCTGTCATAGTTCACTCTTGGCCTGATCCAGATGGTAATGTGCCATTCAAAATACTTCTGCCACTCTCATCCCAATCCAGACGGTAATGTGCCATTCAAAATACTTCTGTCGTAGTTCACTCATCCTGATCCTGATGGTGTGGCTCGAATGGCGCTTGCATCATATGCCATTTATAATATTTATGGCACGCTAGGGTGCCGAGGTTCACTCCTGTTTCAAATCTAATGGTGTGTTTGAACATATAAATACTAAGGTGAGAGTCGTCTGTTTCTACATCTTAGTATGAGTGGTGACGAGAATAATCCCCATGCTGGCGAGCCTTCGCGCAAACGTAGCAGTTTGGCACTTCACATGGGTCCACGTAAAAAGGTGTATGTGATGTCTTAAGTCGCGAAACACACCCTTATTGATGTATTTATCAGAGCCTCGTCAAATCCCCTCATTCTTCATGGGCTTCATTTCGGTCGGACAGTTTTGCACTTTGCAATTATCCTGCTCTCCTGACAGGAGGCATTCTTCGACTCGAAGAGTTACAGGACTCTCCAATAGAAGATTATCCAGCTGAGTAAGTTGAATCGTGCTGATTGAATGTCAGTAGTGTCTTACAGCGCTTTCAGTTTCAGTGTTCGACGAGAACATAGAGTATTTATGGAGCTCGTAGACTCATATCCGGGTCTTCTGGAGCGTCTGGCAGCTGGTGAGGAGGAGGATATCATCCATGTTGGAGACTTGGTAAGTCTCAGATACTTGAATGTATTCATAGTCACCTTCTTGTAGATAGGCAAGGGAGCCTCCGGTGCGCGAGGCGATGACACTAAGACACTCAAATCTGCTGTCCTGGAATGGCTTATGCCCAGAGGACAGCATACCTCCCCTCTCCTGAAATATCAAGTCTGACCGTGGATTTAATCACGAAGTAACCGGTGGGTTGCTCTGCCCCGCAGGCCTTGACTGGTCGAATGTTGAGTAAGTCTTTCGAAATTGAATGAACTTGCCGTCATCACACTACTCAGAACTAAACAGAGTCTTAAAAGCGGCGAAACAGCAGTCCATGGTGACCAGTGGCCTATGTTTTTATATGCCGGGTATGTCTATGATCCTGACGCTCCATGGCAGGGTCTATTGAGGAGCAACATACTCATCTGTGTAAGGTCATTATTAGCAGTTAAGTTATTACTCAATACCATTTCTATTGACAGGGTTTCAAACACATATTTACTTCGCCAAGTTCTGTGGAAAAGGAGCCAAAAGCCACGCGCTCTGGTAATGCATATCTCCATGGCATGAAGTCCATGACGAAGGGATCACTGGCTTATATTGCCACACAGGTGCATTGTGAATTTTATCACAATTCCCCCTATTTACCGTTCCTCCAGGTTCGATTTTCATTGAGCTCCTCATCTGTATTTTCACGCACAGACACGGTTACGGACTCGGAAAACTTTTATCACAGTATTCTTGATTTATTAGAAGATCCTGACAAAACTGAGGAAGTAGCTGACCTGATGACTTGGTGGACATGGTTTGTAATATACTTCATAGTCTTCGAGCTCTATATTGACATCTTACAGGCGCATTTTCCCTAATTCCTCTTCTTCACAGCAAAGCATCAGCAAAAACAGTGCACTATTTAAAATTCAGGAAAAATGTGCTGCCCTTCGAGCACTGGCCAATGCTGATGCTAATTAATTAAATGTTTTGTAAATGTTTGTTGCATGCTCTGTAGTAAATATACCCCAAATATAATCAATACATTTTCGATCCATGAAGTCAAAGCAAATTAGTATGTTTACCAAATATCAGCATCTTCCTATGATAAGATAAGCACCTACATTGGCAGATCCTGCCATGAGAAATCATGCCTATAAGTAGATGTATATCTGACAAGGCATCAGCAGCTTCCTACAGTAAGATAACTTAGTGCTTCATTTCAACATAATGACATTTATTATGCCCCTACTAGCAGTATGATATGCCATGATGACTCAGTGTTGCATGTTGGCAGAAATTCAACAGTGTGACATGACATGATAGCCCAGTGTCACATGTTGGCGTAATTATGCCAGTGGTGCGTCCTGCCACCGTAGGCTACCTATCCAAGGCCAGATACATTTGGCAGAAATTCAACAGTGCGATATGCCATGACAACTCAGTGTCACGTGTTGGCATAATGGTGTCAGTGGTGCATCCTGCCACCATAGGCTACCTATCCAAAGCCAAATACATTTGGCAGAAATTCAACAGTGCAACATGACATGACAGCCCAGTGTCACATGTTGGCGTAATGATGCCGGTGGTGCATCCTGCCACCGTAGGCTACCTATCCAAAGCCAGATACATTTGGCAGAAGTTCAACAGTGCAATATGACATGACAGCCCAGTGTCACATGTTGGCAAAATGTTGGTTATGGGAGATGCTGCCATTACTGGAAATTTGTGCAAGGCTAGAAATATTTGACAACAAAATAACAGTGTGTTAATATATCACAACTTACTACCATAGGTTCACCAACATAATTGCTTTGGTAGATCCCACCGATGTAGTCTACCTATTTATTTCTTTAGCATGTCATCTGTCATTGTGATATATATGAGTCATATTATACATTAGACAAAGCTAGCTAAAACTTTGCCAATTTGTGGTCGAATTCCTGATGTAAGAGGGATCTGAAGGACTGGCACTTCCAAGGTGCCTGTCCATGTTGCGCATTTGAGGTATGTAATGCCTTCACGCATTTTTCTTGTTTAACATCTCAAGTGTTTAGCAACCGAACGAACTCCAGCTTATCCCACAACGTTTACATAGCATGGACGGGAACTTTTCAGCAAAACATATCAATGGCTCAGGATCGACAGACCCTCGTGTCTTCCACAGTGATTACTTCATTCCCGAGGCTGCCGTTGAGCACTTCAAGGATGACGTGAGAAATCGCCCTGGTCAATGCTCTCCTCATCGAAATACCAGCTGCACCAATAATTGGACCGCAGCCAGATCTGTTGAAGAGGCCAAGATATCCGTCTTCGAGCAAACAGGAATTTTCATCATGGCATGTCGCCATGGCCTGGTGGAGTGCATTGTAGAAATGAAATGAAGTGGCGAACTGTACGTCATGCCATTAACTAATTTTTTGGGTAGTTTAATGATCTTAAAATCATGTCAGCGCGAAGTATGGACTCGCTGCAGTTGATCAGTTGCTGGATAGCTGTGGGAGCCTTCAGGGTCTTGGTCATGACATTGGTTGCGCATCATGCAAGACTATTGCCGCCAGTTCCATGGGGCAAAGGCAGAGGAGTTGAATCTCATTGTCGCTGTCAATGCCTTCCACAGGTACGCCCACAACCGCTGTTGCCAGCTACTAAACCACCCCTTGTATCTCGATGGCTTTGGCATCAAAGACCTCGAAACCTGTGAATGCATCTTTTCAAGCTCAAATAGTGCTGCCAGCCTCATTCGACACGCGTCTTATGTCCATTGGACTCAATTCATCGACCTCCACTTCAATCAATGGGATCAAGATAAGTACATGGAATTGAGTCAGTCTCGTTTTTAGCGTAATGGCGTGTAGCTAATTGAAACAACAAATCAAGGTCGCTTCTTGCACAACAATCATGTGCAGGCACTTCAGATCATCAATGAATACACGCCGTTGCTTCATGCATTCAAGACCCGCACATCTTTCTCAGATGAAGATTTTGTCATATGGAAGGCTGAAGAATCTGAGTTTCTCACTAACTTGGCACTTGAGCTGCCATTTGATGCATTTGCTGTTGCATATGTTGAGGAATTGGAGAAACTTCGATCCATGGAGTTTGTCCGTTCCTTATTTTAAAATCGATCTAACTAAAACTTGATTACAGGGCAAAGTATGGGAGTGTCATGAGCGTCCCTTTTCTCACATACACTCCAGCAAACTTTACGCAATCATCAGGCCTCGATGCTACTACTTGCACTAGTTCTAGGGCTGTCGAAGCTGAATGCGCATCAGCCTTACAATGACTCCAATTGCAAATGAACGTTGTTGATGACTTTGAGCGCCGTTATGAAATCAACAAGCGCTGGGTATCTTCTCACCCTCAGTATATTCAGGCGCGTGAGTACTGTAGCCAGTGTCGCTTCACTCGGGCCGTCAAGCAATTAGAAGGACTTGTCATT
The DNA here is from genome assembly GCA_016628565.1 of Suillus placidus. NCBI lineage: Eukaryota > Fungi > Basidiomycota > Agaricomycetes > Boletales > Suillaceae > Suillus > Suillus placidus. The sequence goes on along the minus strand of JABBWD010000280.1, from coordinate 8,373 downwards.
CAATGTTTGTTTGAATTATCGAGGGCTAATCTGTCTGGCACTGGTGCGATATTTTTTTTGTCATTCATGCTTTTATTTAATCTGGACTAGGATACAAAATGCGAAAGCATATTTCAAAAGCAATAGCTTGAAGATCTGGAGCTATTCAGACCGCCCTCGAGAAGTATAACACACTGGCACCAATCCAAGTTCCGCCCCGACCAACTCTTGACTATACGGAAGTTGTCGGATATGCATCACTCGGCAAATTCGCACTCTTGAAATATTCACGTCGCGACATCCTTGCTAAGCCATGGGCTGTTCCTGAAAATAGGGAGATGGCGGCTAAGTTCTTTAAAGTTTTGCGTTCACACAAAGAACTTACACGCTTGAACATTGAAATCAGTCGTCTCAGTGCTTGGGTTGACTTCGAAGAGAAGGAGATACTATCAGCCATAGACGCCCTGAATGCTGTGGACTCGAACTTGCTCGCTGCGGAGTTGCAGATGCACTATGTGCAACAGCACAGATTGAACAATGTGCACCGCGCCCGTCTACATCGCACCAGCCAGCTATCTGGTTATACTGGACCACCTCTATTTGCGCTCCTGGAAAGAGAAGAGACAGATGACAAAGGAGATGACGAGGATGAGGATAAGGGCAGCGATGAACTCCTTGATGAAGCCTCTAGGCTTGAAGACACCATTTCGCGTATTGTACTGCAGTAGAACAGCATTTGATGATGTATTTACAAGCAATAATGATGCATAATGATGTGCGCTACTATGATTTTGATGTTTGAATCTCAATTGAATTAGTTTCGAATCTGAGATACTACAATAGATCTAATCAGTCACGGTCTGAACTCTGAGACTATCACAGTGATATACTACGAGAAATCAGAGAATGGTGTGTTTGCATCCCATGTTCATTCAATTAACCAGTTGCACGTTCATCACCGCCAATTGTCATCGACTCGTTTCAGAATCATGGCCCATTCAAGTTTACCATGCATAACATGCATTGTGTTCGCTTAGTACTTATGTACTTATGCATGTGTTCGCTTACTCATATCTTACTCATGTTCAAGACTCAATTAACGTGAGTCGTTCCCCTCTTAACTCTCATCCTTTCATCGTCGTCTCAAAACTTACCTGTCATACTAACAATTCACTCATGCGACCTGAATCCGACATCTCGCATAGACTACCTGGATTTGCATGCTGAATATGTGAGTAGATTTAATATGGAACATCAAATTGCGCTGAAACCTTCATCACCAGAAACACCTCATCGAAATCAAGATGTGCACTGAATTCAAATTCGAAAGGTGAAATGGTGTACTTTGCGTCATTCCTGCCATCAAGAGCTCGTTGCATACAAGCGATCCATTTGTGGACAGCGACAAGAGCTACATGCTTCACAGCTTGTATTCCATCTTCTCGTCATTTGCTGATCTCGTTTGCCATCACCGGTACAAGTCCCAATGGAACACAGTCGAACACCCCAAGTCAATGAGTCAAAGTAAGTCATTATTTATTTCTGTTCAAATTTGACTAATAATCAGTGTGTCTAGGGCTAGCGAAGCTGGATGACAACCAACAGAAGTCCTCAACTCGATCTCTCGATGAATCATCATATGTCTTTCCTGACCCTCTTGTCTCTATGCCCAATGTACAGCAGCTCTCCACCCACATGCCAACCATCTCAGACATCAAAGATTGGACACGCGATTCTATGGGATCCGAGTTTTACACATTTTCATCTGCATGCCCTTCCAATGTCATGCCACTTAGTTCCACTCGTTCCTCCCTCCACTCACTTTCAGATGATGGCCATGAACTCAAGGTATTGGATGAACCTGTGTATAGGACCTCTACTGCTCGGCAGCCTCAAATTACTTCTACAGAAAATGTGCCTCAAATGCTGATGCACGGGCACCATCAGGCATGCAACTTGGTGGCGGACAGTCCACCTCACCTTTGTGGCCCCACTCAACATAAGCAACACAGTACGACATCAGCGCTACATGCATCTCGGTCGCTGCCTCAAACCACGTCTTCGGAATCAGTGGCGCATGGCTCACAGGTGAGCCGAACTATTTTTTTCATTTAACTGTGATCAGGACTCATGTTATTGTGCATCTCCGTCACTTTCCACAACACAGTCTCCTGCATCCCATGAATTCATCATCTCACCATGTTCACCTCCCTTGAAGTACCGCCCATCTCCATTGCTGCCTCAAAACACGTCTTCAGAATCAGTGCAGCATTGTTACGAACTAGGATAGTTCTAACACAAGACAACTCAATAAGAGTTCAACGTCAAGTGAGATTCGATATGAAGTGCAATAAGCACAACGTTCAACTAAGACAAGACTAAGAGAGTGTCTTAGACTTGAAATAGATTCAGATGACTTAGAATTGGAGGTTCTAAGCGAGGAAGTTCCAGGTAAAACCTAGTAAGATTAAAGTAAAGAAATACAACAATAACTACGTGCTTAAATAGTCCATATGGAGCGCACGGACCAAGGGAACGTGTAAGCGATATAAGTACAATGGGTTTCAGGATAACCAAGAAAGGTAACGGGACACGTAAGCTTAACGAATGCGTAAGACAATAGAACAATGGAAGTCTAGTGGCGGCTGTATGCGACCATGATGTAGTACAATGGTGAGAAATAAAGGAAAATGTATAGGGGTGACACTGACTGTAACATTACCCCGTTTTTATCGTTGAAGTCATCGACGTCAACTAGTTATCTAGATTCTCGTAGTAACAGGGATCAGCTTCTGCGCGACCATGTAAAAGTTCATCTTGCTCAAGAGTGCAGCATTCCTGTTCATCGATCTCTTTCTCCCATTCCTTGAGAGCGTCGTAGAATTTAGGATCATCGAATTTCATAGGCATGACGACTTTCCCGTTGAGTTCTTTGCAAAATACCGAAAGATGTCCAGGTGCAAGGTTGCGACAGATACGACAATGATAAGTGGGACAGTTCTTGTGACGATGTCCTACAATATGGCAATTGCGACAGGTGAAATTGTCGCAAGTTTCAGTTCTGACAATATAATTGGTAGAAGAGGTGGAGGGTGCCGGTGGTGTAGGTGTACGATCTATGAGATTGCAAATCGGCGGAGAAGTACTTCTTATCGGTTTCTTTACCGATCTACATCGTGGATATCGTCTGATAGGACGGGAGATTCGTTGGGTGGGGGAAGAGGGCGATGTCTCAGCTGCCTCTGTAGTAGGGATAGGTGATACCTGAACGTCAGGTACCACAGGCTCAACGCGAGGAGTAGTCGGATACTCAAGGGCAATTTCTTGCATATGCGGCGGAGGTACAGGAATTGGAATAATGTATGGTGGTGGTGGCATGGGTGATGGGGGTCGAGCGACGCCAGCAGATCTTTCTGCGATGACGTGAATAGCTTCCATGATACTTTCACGGACGTCATTAGGAATAAGGTGCATTGACATAGTACAAATGTGTTCCTGAAGATGGTTGAGGACCTGTCTGTGGCCGACATTTTCTACTATTCGTGCAGTTCTTTCGACAAGGTGGGCGGTGCGAATGATATTGATAACAATTGCTGTTCCGAATCGTTCTTTTTCAAGAAGAATTCATTCTATTTCGATAGCGTGTGCGGGGCAAAGTATAGCAGACTTGATAAGGGCTTGGTCTTCTACTTGTTGAAGAAGATGAAAATATTGTTCAACAGAATCAGAGGGTGTGGATGTCCCGGTAATAGCAGTGTTGGCGGTTTGGAGAATGGTAGTTTCAGTGATATCGTTAGACGTAGACATATTTGTTTCGAAGGGAATGGTTTTATGATTTTAAAGGTGATGGGTCTTCTTATAGCTTTGTAGCAATTCTGTGGCGTGAGAGAGATTCTCTTCAGGAAGCCATTCATTGCTAGCCGAGGAGTATCCAATCCATGATACGAGATAGCGTCTTCATTTACCCATTCCTTTGTGGGAAAGGATTGCTTCGACTTCATATTCTTCTTCATTATCTATGACGTCAGGGGGTGGTTCTATGAAGTTCGGACCATGAATTTCTGTTTCGCGATAGGATGATAGTTCAGAAGCATGGAACGTGGGGTGAACTTTCCATTGGGTTGGCAACTGGAGTGTGAATGTGATCGGAGATAGTACTGCTGTGATGGTAAAAGGACCATAGCGTTTAGGGGCTAGTTTTCTGGATGGTAACGGAGTGATTAGGTTCTTTCCAGATAGCCAAACCTTATCTCCAATCTTCCATGATTGGTATTTCTTTCCATAAGAGCGTTCTGCCATTCGCTGCATGGCAAGGTTGTGACAAGAGATTGCTTCTTCGCGAGATTTCTGGAGAAGGCAGACCCTTTCTTCTGCAGCAGGAACGGTGGAATCAGGGAGTACGTGTGGGAGTGCGCGTGGTTCGTATCCCATCATTAGGAAGAATGGAGATGCATTGCGGGAGTCGTGTTTTCGGTGATTATGGACAAATTCAGCCATTGTGAGATGTTCTACCCAATTCTCCGGATTATTGCGGCAATAGATTCGAAGATAGGTTTCTAATTCTTGATTAAGTCGTTCGGTTTGTCCATCTGTTTGAGGATGATAAGCAGTGGATGCAGCGATGTCGTAACCGAGTATCTTTGCTAATGCTTTTGAGAATTTTGAAACGAACTGTGGTCCTCGATCAGAAATGACTTTGTCGTGTAATCCGAATCTTCGATAGACATGTTTAAAGAATTTCTGGGCGACTCCCTCTGAAGAGATTGTTTTCGTACAAGGGATAATAATTAAGCCCTTCATAAGCCCATGGTCTACCACGACCATGATAGAATCAAAACCAGTGCATGGAGGAAGATCTGTGATAAGATCCACGGAGACTTGACTAAAAGGGGCGATGGCAGTGGACGGAATAGCAGTAAGTGGCGGTGTGACTGGATGTGTATCAGATTTCATCTGTTGGCATAAAGCACATCCTTCAACATATTTGTGGATGTAAGTGCCCATAGCTGGCCACCAGAAGTCTCGCTTAACAAGTTCCTCGGTTTTGAAACGTCCTGGGTGACCTGCGGAAGGGTGATCGTGACATCAGAGAAGAATATCTTTTCGGCCTGCAGGGCGGACGTAGGCACGATCTTTGTAATACAAAACGTCATCTGTTATCGTCCAATCGCTAAGGGCGGATTTCATGGGAGGGAGACAGAGTCCATCAAGCGCATCTGATGCGGCTTTAAAAATGGGATCTATGTCATCGGGGTCAGGGTTGGCGAGTGTTGTCATGAGTTCTTGGTCAAGAAGACGGATAAACATAGAATCCGGGAGTAATGTGACGTCTTCATTGTCATCTTTCCCGGTATCATGATCTGGTCTTCTGGATAAGGCATCGGGGGCAGCGAGTTTTGTTCCAGCAACATGATGTAGTTCGATATCATAACAGGAAAGGAGGAGTTGCCAACGAGCTTGGCGACGGGTCAATTTCTGTGCAGTTCGAAAATATAGAAGGTTCTTGTGGTCTGTAAAGATGACAACTGGATGGGGATTGCCTTTGAGATAATGACGCCACTCAGTGAGTGCACGGATGACAGCAAGTAATTCACGATCAAAGATCTGATAGTTTCGTTCGGCTGGATTTAATGTCTGCGACAGGTATCCGCAAGGGTGGTAAACACCATTTTCATCGGTCTGTAAAAGCACAGCACTTGTTGCAACGAGAGATGCATCGGTGGCGATAGCGAATTGGTGTTGGGGATCTGGATTCCGGAGTACAGGTTGTTTCAAGAAGCATTCCTTTAATGTTTCGAAGGCATTTTGACAAGATTCGGTCCAAGAGAAGATATGTTCCTTTTTTGTTAGGTCAATGAGAGGTCGAGCGATATCAGAGTAGTGGGAAATGAAGTTTCGGTAGAAGTTGCAAAATCCTAGGAATGAGCGGACTTCTCTAACTGTTTTGGGAGTTGGCCAATCGCGAATTCCATCTGTTTTGGCAATATCCATTGCCACACATCCGGGTCGGATTATCATTCCGAGATATTCAACTTCTTGAGCATCGAAGGTGCATTTTTCTGGTTTCAAGAATAATCGTTCTTTTCTGATTTTATCCAAGACATGGCGCATTCGAGCATGGTGTTCTTCTAGATCATTAGAGAAGATAAGGATGTCGTCCATATAGATAACCAGCCATCCTTCATTAATTTCTTGTTGGAAGGTGCGGTTCATATATGCTTGGAATGTGGCTGGTGAGTTGCAAAGTCCAAAGAACATGACATTAGGTTCATATAATCCATATTCGGTGGTAAACGCGGCTTTCCAACGATCCTCAGGATGGATGCGGATGTTGTTGTAACCAGATCATACGTCCATCTTCGTGAAGTATTTTGCACCGTGTAGTCGAGCGACAAGTGATAAGGGGAGTGGAAGTGGATAAGCGTTCTTTATCGTCCAATCATTGATGTATCGATAATCTTGGCATGGTCGTAAATCTCTGCTTTTCTTTCCTACAAAGAAGAAGCCGCTGGCTTGAGGTGACTTTGATTCTGAAATAAATCCCTTTTTAACGTTCTCATCGATAAATGCTTTTACTGCATTTCATTCGGTTTCAGATAACGGGTAGATTTTCGACATTTTGGGAATAAAACCGGGTTTTGTTTCAATGCGGTGATCTATGCCAGGTCGTTCAGGAGGGAGTTGGTTAAGACCATCTTTGGCGAATATGTCGGCGAAGTCGTGGAGGTAAGAAGGAACTAGTTCTTCGAATGATTTCTTCTTTTGTTCCAAGCCTGTTGCTAGAGCGAATTGTTGGGCTTTGTTACTGACTTTGGTGTATTCAGTAGGCCGTGGCAAAGATGAGACCGTGGGTTTTTGTTCTGTTTTGCTGGTTCCATCCACAGTGAGTGGAGTATCCAAAGAGATGTTGGTGATGACACAAAGTTCAGTGGCATCAGAAGAATATTCTACCAAGAATTCGTCGTCCTCAAGGTCATAAGTGGTGAGTTCTCGGACTTCAGGGGCAAAGTTTTCCTGAGACCAACATCTTCTTTGGTATCGAAGGTGTCGTCATCATCGTTGGGGATAGGGTCAAGTTTAGGAATAGGGATATCTTCTTCATCTGGGATTTCTTCAATGGAAGCACGGAAAGATGCAGGTGTGAGAATTTCTGGAGACGGTTCCTTCGTTTCAGATTTCTTTAGATGGGAATTCTTCCATTTGGTATCAGGGTTTATTGTGAAGAGAGGTGGAAGTTTGTTGCGTTCCCGTTCTTTATCGACTTCTTGCTCTATTTGGTTGCTTCGTTCAGTTTGGGGGAGCAGGAGGGTTTCGGCTTTCCAGCTAATAAGAGGATCCATTGCTCGAAGCCAAGGGATTCCTAGAAGAATTTGATCGCATTTGCTCAATGGAGCAACATTGAATTTTCCTATCATGGTTCGTTCGTCAATTTTGACAGTGAGTACGCAATATCTTCGGATAGCGCCTCCTCTTGCATAGCTTCCATCAGCGGTGGTTGCGCAAAATGGTTTGCTAAGCTGGTGTGTGCGAATTTTGTGGAGTTTCACGAACTCTTCGGATATGAATGTTCCGGCTGCTCCAGAATCGACGATGGCGGTTGTTTCAACGGTTTTAAGACGAGTTTTTGAGATGAGCATAATGGGAACCCGAAGTTCCTTTCTTATTCCAACAGCTCGAACAAGTCTAATTGGTACATCGGAAGAGTCTGACGTTGATCCAGTCTTCCATATAAAAAATCCTCCTTGATACGACGGACTTCTTCTTCATCATCTTCAGCTTCTTCCTTGCAGCGGACGGGGACCTTTCCATCCTTCTTCTTTTCAGGGCAGACACGTGAGACGTGCCCTACTTTGTGACAAAAGAAGCATTTTCCTGTACGGAAATGTTCATTCTTTTGTTCATCTGTGAGTCGGTCTACGACCATTGCATTGGGATCGTGCGAGGAGTTGTATCGGTAATCTCCATATTGCTTCTTCTGGGGTCTTCCACTGTTGCGCATAGCAAGGAGGTGAAGTCGGTTATTGTCAAGTTCAGTGCATCTTTCAATTACTCCGTCGATATCATCAGGGACTGATGGGGAGTTGTACAATCTTCCAAGTTGCCCGGGGTGTAATCCGTCAAGGAAGAACTGTTTCTGTGCGACATCCCCTTCGATTCCAGATTTTGAGATAAGCGTCTGGAAGTTATGGATGTATGTTCCAAGCATTGTCCCTTCTTGTTTGAGTCCTCGGAGTTTAGCGAGTGCCGACCCTGCAGGGTCAAGGGGTTTAAACGCTCTGGTGAAGTCATTATAAAAGTCTTTCCAGGTTCCATATCCAATGGGGTTTCCTGTACTATCTTTGTGATTGGGGTTCTGAGCTAAGCGAAGGAAGTCGTCCTTCCATAATCTTGCGT